>VDFB02168388.1:0-84546 GCA_007258455.2 Sequoia sempervirens
TTTGACTGGCTATAGGAGATTAAAAGATAGGTATTTTGTAAGAGTTGGGTTTGCAAAAAGCTGGTGAAAAATTGGTTGTATTGGCTATGCTTGGCTAGTATGTAAGGATGATTGATTTGATTGTATACAGAGTATTGAATGGGGCATGGGAGTTGAATCTAGCTATATATGCCTTCATTCCTGTTTATAATGAGTAGAGACCACAGCTGGATCAGAGAAAACACATGCTGCAAATATATATCTTTACAAGACAAATAGTGAAGGTTGTCATCTAGCTTAAGAGTTAGGCTGAGATATCATTTGATTTAGTGGCCTATGTAGAAAACATTTGGTGATCTTGGGTGAAAACATATGGTTATTAGAGTTAGGTGGTGAAGATAAACAATGAAGGAATACATCTAGTGTAGTGTCAGATAGACATATTAAACTGATGGATGCAGTAGACATATTAAACCGATGGATGCAGTGCAGAATGTGGAATATGAATGACTTTTGACATTTTAACTTGCTTTTCCAACATTAGCACTTCACTTTATTGATGTTGGGAGGTTCTAGGAAATTCATAAACTCTTTGTAAATGGAGTTAGAGGTGTTGGCTTTCATATATCCTTAACCTTTGTAATTGGACCATGTGATAGTGGAACAAGGGTTCGCATTCTCTTTCTGGAGTTTTCACACATTCAAGGGTTTTGCCTGGATAACTTGCTTGTTGCAATCATTATGTGTGTGTGTGTGTTATCTTACATGTTGCTATATGTTTCTTTCATGTTTTACAAACTATATGAACATATTTAACTATAAATACCATCTATTGGGATAGTTTGACAGTGTTTTGGAAGGTGTTTTTTGTGTCTGGATAAGCATATCTGGTTGGTGAAAGCTAGGAGAACATCTCCAAGCTTTTTAATTACAGATCATCTAATTTGTCTGATATGTGATGAATATGATTTGTCCATCCAAAAAAGAGTGTGTTTTAATAAAATTGTCATTTTCAGAGACTTTTTAATTTGCTACAAGAATTTAGGTTCATGGCCACCAAAGGGACTTGCCTACACTACAGTTCTTGACTTTGCCCTGAATTCCTTAAACTTTGAAATAATTCGGTCTGGTAGATTGAGATATCTGAATTTTTAGGTATGATTGTCTGTGGATGTTTACAGAGGATCATTATCGAGCTATGTTTTGTTTGTATTTTCCTTTACCATTTTTTCGAAAAATCAGTTTCTGCTGTTATTTTTTTCAGGTGGTTATCTTAAATTCTAACGTTCAAGTGCCTCAAAATGGCCTGCAAGCCCTTGCAAAAGCACTGTCAAAAAGGTCCATTGCAACTAAAATGCAGGTTGGTTAAACTTCTGGATTTTGATTTGAATCTTAGCAAGATTGGAGAAAATCTTCTTTAGTGGAATATTATTCATATCATGTTTGTTGATTTTAACCAGGTTATTGGAAAAGCTAGGGTGCCAATTATCAAGTTTATTGAGAAGGAAAGCAATGTGGCGTTTGATATCAGGTTTGTGATTTTTAATATTTTATAACATGTTGAACTCTCTGAAATTTCTTTTTAGTTTTTTAATCGTAACTTTGTCCAGAATTCTGGCCATTTTTGTTTAGTGCAACTTATTTTAAAGTTTCTTTATTAAATTACATGCATGAACTCTTTTGGATATATAGTTTTTCTGGAATCAACACAGTTTCTTGGTCTGACAATTCCAGTTCGCTACTAGATTCATCATAAGGGAAAGAAACCTATGTTTGTGGAGGGATAGAGAAAACAGTTTATCTAATATACCATAGATTGGTCAAGGAGAGGAAATTGGACAATTAACTATATTAAAGTATAAATGCAGATATGTTAAACGCTTATTAATTAATTGTTACAGTGATTGACAAGCATTGTATTCGAGAAATAATTAGATAGTAACTTAACTAGTTAAGTAATTACTTAATTTAATCAATTAGTAATCTAATTAGGGGAGAGGACCCAGTAGTTGAGCATGTTTCAATAGTTGTGATAGTAGTTATTTATATAATGCCCAATAGTTGTGACTTGACTACCCACAATTAGACAAAATGTATTCATTTGATCTAAAAAACAACCAATCATGTGATGCCACATCAGCACTCAACTACCCATGATGAGAATGCACTAGTATTGGTCTCACTTTTTTTTGGGCCTTTTTGGACACCTTGACAAAAAGCATGCTGATGTGGCCCTGAAATGAAAGCTATAAGCAGGGGACTTGCCAAGTAAGCTGCTGTAAAAAATTGGGAGTGATTTGAAATTTCCATTTAGGATAATTAGAAGGGCGAGGTTAGGGTGCACAACTACTAGGTCCTCTCCCCTAATTACTAATTTTTTAACTAATTCATGGATGAACAAGGACATGAGGTCAGGGAGACAAGAGGGTGAGAAGAGAAGAGAAGGATTTGCATATGCTTTAATTATTTAATTGAGGTTTCCATATCTTGTAGTTGCCTTCGTTAAAAAAGAGCATTTAACATAACAAGAAAAAAAGGAACAAGATCAAGGAAGAACAAGAACATGAGGTAAGGAGACAAGAGGAGGCTTAGGGTACACTTCAATTATATAATTGAGTTTTCCATGTCTAATAGCTGCCTTGGTGAAAAAAGAGCATTTATCATAACAATAAAAAAGAAACAAGATTATTTAGGTAAGTAGTTTATATTTGGTTAAATATGCTCTGATTTCTTCTTTATACAAAAGAGAAGAGGAGGCTTAACGTATGCTTCAAGTTTTTAACTGAGGTTTCCATGTCTCATAGTTGTCTTCGTAAAAAAAGAGCATTTAACATAACAAGAAAAAAAGGAACAAGATCAAGGAAGAACAAGAACATGAGGTAAGGAGACAAGAGGAGGAGGCTTAGGGTACACTTTAATTATAAAGTTGAGTTTTCCATGTCTAATAATCATAACAATAAAAAAAGAAACAAGATCATTTAGGTAAGTAGTTTATATTTGGTTAAATATGTGGTCTAATTTCTTCTTTATATATGTTGTGACATGCCACAGGCTGTTGTCTAATCCTATGTTTGACAGATTTCTAACATATTTATGTGACTGTCCTCTTTATTGAACTGTGACTGCTCATGAAAACTGTGTCTTTTTTGATAGGTCTGTCTCATAGTCCTAAGGACTATCTTGGACAGTCATGACTGTATTTTCTTGTCATATCTTCATCATGCTATGTCTTTGATAACATTGAAACTGTCCTTGAAACTTTCTCACAAATTCATTCAATTACTGTCATCTTTCATATTTAGCTTATCACATTATGATTGCAAATGGCTATGAGCATAGGTTAGGGCTTTCTTTGAGCTTGAAACTAAACTCATACTGGGACTGCCCTCCCATCTATCATGAAGATTTTTCATTTATTTCTTTCCTTATTATAATTTGCGGGGTAAACTGGTTTGAGCATACCTTTTCAACTCCTAAATGCCTATCGTCTCTTGCATTCATCATTTCTAAGCTTTCAAAAAAATATGATAGTTCAGGGGTTTCAAAGGACCAAACATACAGACCTGTGCATTAAAAGCACCACAACTTCAACTATGGATGGCTGGGCGTGATTGAAAACACAACCTCAGAGGATCTGTAACTCCCTTTGTCTTCAATAAAAGATAGTCCAATGACCAGTTTGCATCCAATGAACCTCAGGAAACTGGATTTCTAATCACCGTTTGAACTTGCAGCATGAAGAAGTGCCTCTATGTTATGAAACCCTAGAAAAAACTCAAAGAGGAACTCGAGCTCAGCAAAAGCTAAACTTCCTTCAAGAGATTTTCCCTCTTTATTGCATGTGACGTGGAAAACCTTACTTCTTTAGGTGTGGGAAAAGATAACTTTGAGGTGAATTTTATTAAAAATCCCTTTTGCACAAGCATTAACTAAAGACATCATGACCAATGCCTCTTTTAAGGATAATGACTCAAAATAAAACTATCTAAACCAAACATTTAATAATTGCCAATGACTACTTGAGAAATGGACAACAATAGCAACATACACTTAAACAAACATTAGTTGCAGAACAAATAGTTAGTAAACATCACACACACAATAAAATGAATGACAACTTCAAGAGAACACGACAATGACTGTACATAAGGGTCTGACCTGGAGAAATACCCAGTTTGGGGTGAAAACTCCAACAAGAGAGCTAAAAGCTCCTTGTATCCACTCTAAAATCAGTCAAATACATTTCAGTATGATTTATACACATCAAAATGAAGCTTCATGTGACAGCAATGAGCTTGTACAATTTACAGTGGAGTCTGCAGTCCTCAAAACTCTGTGGTTGTGTGGGATTAACTGTAATACTCTATCTGTCCTATAGCAAAATAAGGAAAACCAACCTACTACTTTCAGCTGAAGATGAAACTAACTTGTTCAAAACTAGGGTTTTCTCTTTTCAATTTAACAGAAAGAATTTTCAAAATAAGGTAATTTACATAACATTCAATTTTTCAACTAACTTCAAAGTTCAGTTCAGCTGAAAAGAAACGTCTAACTGATTTAATTGAAAAGGAACATCTGCTGATTTCCAATAACAGAAAAACAAACGAACTATAACTAACTTTTCAATGCTTTCAAATAAAATTACAACTGATCAATTTTTAAGCTAAGTAACCATTTCAAATATTTCAAGAGAGAGAAGAATTTCAAGAGTTTACAGATAAGAAGCTGAAGCATTTGATCTTGACACTGTCTTCATGGGAAAAGGAGATATCATCAGGGGCTTTACCGCCCAACCGAAGACCTACTGGTCTCCCGTGTTCTTTCAACTGGAAGAACCTGTCCCTTCACGAGGGTAGTTAATAAGGATCAATCTGTCATCAGGGGCTTTACCGCCCAACCGAAGACCTACTGGTCTCCCGTGTTCTTTCAACTGGAAGAACCTGTCCCTTCACGAGGGTAGTTAATAAGGATCAATCTGTCATCATGCCTCTGAGCCTAGTGTCAAGGCCCTATATCTCCTGATCGAATCTTCCCAACTAGAACATTACTCTGATCAGTGATACATCTGGTACTTGATGGCTGACAGAGGCTAAATCTAGCATCGTACCTTGGCCAAGGATTTCTTTAATAATACTGGCACTCTTTTGCCGTCAGCGCTTTCACCCTTGCTCGACATGATTACATTGTCTCAAGTTTTTAAATTATGAAGTCAGATTAAATAATTTTCTCTTGTTAAATAAATATCTTTACATTCCAAGTTCATCTAGCAGCAGGGGTCTTAAATCAGAATCATATTCTTTCAGAAAATACAGAGATGAGGAAAAGGTTAATTGGCTCAACTAAACACATTCCTCTCAAGGATTCATAAGCATAATGAAACTCAAGACTTTGCTGATTACAGGTTAGATTTGAGTTTTCCAGTAAACTCCAAAGTCAAAGAATATACAAAGAGGAAGATAAATTCGGCTCCTCACAAGTTGATTAGAACAGATTAAAGAAGTTAAATGGAGTTTAATTTCAGAAGAAGTGTATAAAACAGGGTATTATCTTGGAAAGAAGAGTAGTCTGCTTACAACTTCCAAACAAGAAGAGAAGCTTGAATTTAACTTGTATTCCTTTTAGTTCATTTCTTGAACAAAATCAATGCCATTTCATACTCAATCTGACTTGTGCTTCATCAAGTCGAATTACTAACTTGACCAATTTCATTTTGAAAAGAAAGAAATAAACCATGCAACCAATTATTAATAAGGAACTCATATGTGCCTGATAAGAGGATTCGGTTTGGAAACTTCAACTCAATTCTTCTGAGGAACTTGTATGCAAGCCACCAATGAAGAATATGCAGTCCAAGTATGGCAATTCTGCCTCTTGAGAGATATACCAAATTATTCTTCACGGCTAAAGCAGGTAAGGTGAAATGCAGGCAAGATGATGCTGGGAAGAAAAGAAGAAGATGGGGGGTACATAAATTGATTCGATACAGCTGAATGAAAACCAACAAGAATGCGGAAGGAAAATGAATGGTGACAGAAGTTTGGATTAATGATTGAAAGCAATGGCGACCAGCTGGAGATAAGACACCAAAAGGAGATGCCAATACCACAACAACATTCTCAGCAAAAGCCAAAAAACCCCTGACCCAGAGCATACTCTGCTCTTTTCACCAAAGGAAAAACGAAGAATGAGAATGGAGAATTTTTGGTAGGAGAACAAAGTCTTTTTCATCCCTCTCCCACGAACTCCCCGCCAAGAAGCTCTTCATCTGCCCATGATCTTGGGCGTTCAAGAATGAGGTGGCATGAGACGGGAATTCCATCTTCTCCCATCACTCCAATTTTCCAAGATTCAATTTATTTAATTTTGATTTAAACCATACGATGGTTCCCTTTTCAAAAGACAAAGCAATTAAATCTTTATTATTAATTTAATATTTTACATCCTCTTGCAAAATCCAAATATATATATATTCCAATATTTGGTTCGCTCGACATAGAGAGGATGAAAAATGAATATTTTATTTCTAGCAATTATTTGATAATCATTTGAAATCTCTCATAAGGTGATTATTGATTTATATATAATTTAATTGACTTATTTCATAAATAATTATATTAAATTATTAATGGCCAAGTTACAATTTCGATTCCTTGCCTTACATCGGCTCAAGGCGAGATGACAATTTCCGATCCTCTGTTAACCACTACCTCTCCCTGATGACATCTCCTTTTCCGTTGCGGCGTCGTCAGTCATGCATGCATCCACTGATAGGTATTATGGTTAAATTGTTCACAATGGCTTCATAAATATGCACTTAAATATAATCTCATGAACTCATTCAATTTCACGTGAACAAGAAATTCACTTGCAAATAAAAGGATCGTTAACTTACAATTACGATAAATAAAACATCTATTCTATTCACAATTTCACATTCACATGAAAATAGTTACTTGCAACTAACTTTGCATCCGAAAATACATAACCAATTTCATAGTCTCAATGTAAGGACATAACCAATTTCATAGTCTCAATGTAAGGGATGTAACATTAACTTACAATCATGAAATTACTAAGAGGAAAACATGAGTTCCAACCTTTGGCTCACATCCAAAATTGCTTGATTTAGACCACCATACATCCCTCTGGTCTGCAAACACGAAAACCAATGCATAGAAGTCGAAAATGATTTGAAAGTTGAAACCCATCACATTTTAGCCCTCTGTTTGGTCCATATTGGAATTTTTTGCGATCACTGTGGTACATAAGTGTTTGCTGCGGTGTTTGATGAGCTGTAATTTTGCCAAACCTGGATAACTGCATATGCCACACTTCTCTAGGATGCTTGGGATCATCTTAAGTCTGAATTTGACCTATACACAAGTTTCTCATGCTCAGCTGTTGAAGAAAAATGTTCTCCTTTGTGAAGGTGCTCCTGGAACTGCTTCTTGACCTATAGTGGATGTAAAACTGACCTTTCGATTGTGACATGGATCTACTTTTGGATCATGTGTGTAGCAAGGCTTGGGCCTGGAGAACCAAAAAAACCATTAATCACAGTAAAAGAGTTAAAGAACAAGGTTCTGTACCTAACATGGGGAGCAAGAAGTTTCTTGTGTTATTTGCATTGCTTTATTTACTTTATTCAACAGAAGGATCACCTACGGCAATAGACATAACAAATGAGAAATTTTCTCCCTTTCAAATCATGCTACTAGATGGGAGAGATTTGGGAGGATGTAAATATTGTCAGCCGAGCTGCAAGAATGTCATGGTGTGTGCCAATGTACTTATAGGTAAATGGAAAAGTTGTTTATAGGTCCCAATCAACATAAAAAGTGAATCTTACCGATGGAGTTCTGAGGTGCAAGGAAACTGATTTTTTTCCACGAGAGGTTTTTGCAGCAGAGTAATTGGGAGCTTGTTAATCCAAAGCAAGGAGGTTGAGATTGAAGCTTGGATAGAATATTAATTTTTAGCAGAATTCTAGAGTAATTTCAGGATTGTTCTTGAATTTTTCAATCTTCATAGTTGGCATTTAGAATGATATTAAATTGTTTTACAGTTCAGTTGATTAATCTGGCTGACCTTATACTAGTACATATCTACAATGTGTTTTTTCAGTTCTTTTCAAATTTTTGCCACCCTGTCCAAGTGGTTGATTTTAGTGCTTGCATTCCAATTCCCTGCTTTTTCAATTCAAACAAAAACTGTAGTTTTTGAGTTGGCAACTTCTATTTTAAGCTGCATATACCTGTAACTATTGCAATTCAGTTCCACTTGCATGCTACCTTTACTTCTTTCTATTTTTATATTCTGATTTATATGAAATTATTCATTAGTTTTCTGGCTAACTTTTTGTTTGCCCTGGAAGTACTTAGCTATTCTTAGTTGTTCTTTGGT
Organism: Sequoia sempervirens; assembly: GCA_007258455.2. NCBI lineage: Eukaryota > Viridiplantae > Streptophyta > Pinopsida > Cupressales > Cupressaceae > Sequoia > Sequoia sempervirens. Next base: position 8,383 of record VDFB02168388.1, read on the forward strand.
GGAATCTGGTGATCAACTGGACATGATCTCATTTTGTTGTCTTTTTGGCAGCTTTGATGTTCAAAATGGACCGGAGGCTGCAAAATTTATTAAGGTATGATAATTTTAATGATATTCAGATACATAAAAATTTCCTACATATGAATGTGCACATTTATGTATTTCTCACTTAGACCTTTCTGTTTAGGCCTAGTATTCTCCTAAATATGCTATATGCAGAAAGGGTTACTTACATGCCTCATTGATAATTTCAAGCGTGTTACACAGTTAGTCAGATTTTATTAGAGAAATTTGAAAACCAATTAACATTTAAAAAACCTCAAAATATTGTTAAAAAATGCCATTAGACTTGTCATACAAGGTTGTATGGTTTGCAGCAGCATTAAGGGTTTTCCGGGTAGTATGGCATCGAGGGCTTTTTTATCAGAACAATATAAAGAAGCAAAGAACCATGCCAGAACTACACTTATTGCGATTTGCACCCTCCTTTAAGCCCAAGAACTACAAATCTAGTGTGATAAACTACTTCGCATGACATGCATTCTGCTCAAACCTAACAGGATTTGAAACTGTGACATGTCTATCTGTTCAGCTGTAAGATGCTTTCGTTAACATCTCTTTTGGCTATCATTACATTGCTTAAGTTTTTTTTCCATCTCTTTATAAGGCTTTAAAAAAACTTCTGTTTATAACATTTTACATTTGCATTTAGCTTTTAGGTTTTTTATTAATAATTATAAATCTATAAGTTATTATTAATATTTAATATATAGGCTAGATTTCAATTTTAATATTAATTTAAATTTTATATTTTAAATTCATTTAACTGTTAATATTTTAAATTCATTTAAATTTTAAATTGAATATAATATATTTAAATATATATTTTCCAGATTTATATTATTTGAATTTATTCATTTTTTTCTGAATTATATTGGTTGACGGACTTGTTCTGATATTTTTCTTCACCAAACTTGAACTTGAACTATGTGATATAGATTTCAAGTGAAGGAACCGTATAGAACTCTTGTGTGAGTTGTCTCTGCAAATGGACCCAGGACCAGCTAGAACCTGATTGAAAGGAACCCTTCATATCCACAGTAATAATGATTGTTCTTGGACCTTTGTGACAAGCTTTGATAATAGTGTTGCAAGCATAACCTTACATTTCCTTTGGTAAAAAGCTAATTAGGCCTTCCTTTATGAATTGGGTTCTCAAGTTGGTTTAATGCACAGGAGTATTTTAAATATATTTTCCAGATTTATATTATTTGAATTTATTCATTTTTCTGAATTATATTGGTTGACGGACTTGTTCTGATATTTTTCTTCACCAAACTTGAACTTGAACCATTGAATACAATATATTTAAATATATATTTTCCAGATTTATATTATTTGAATTTATTCATTTTTTTCTGAATTATATTGGTTGACGGACTTGTTCTGATATTTTTCTTCACCAAACTTGAACTTGAACCATATGATATAGATTTCAAGTGAAGGAACCGTATAGAACTCTTGTGTGAGTTGTCTTTGCAAATGGACCCAGGACCAGCTAGAACCTGATTGAAAGGAACCCTTCATATCCACAGTAATAATGATTGTTCTTGGACCTTTGTGACAAGCTTTGATAATAGTGTTGCAAGCATAACCTTACATTTCCTTTGGTAAAAAGCTAATTAGGCCTTCCCTTATGAATTGGGTTCTCAAGTTGGTTTAATGCACAGGAGTATTTTAGATTCTAGAAAAGAGACTCGAGATTGATGGCTACACCTAAAAGATGAATTTTAATGTTTGACATTATAGAAGTTAACTTAGTTTTGGAATTCACTGATTCACACTGCTGGGATTTTACATCACCAATCAGATTGAATCTTCATTTTCTTATAGCAAAATGGGAGAGTATATGATTTCAAAGGGATGAACCCTCTTGTTGTTTTTCCGTGTCTCCTAAATGAATGAAATAGATGGTTGTTGTTCAGGACCAGGTACTACCAAATAATCTTTTTGACTGATAAGAGGGGTCTCATTATAAAGTTCAAACCCACCGAAGAACCTATGGCTGTAACCTCTTATCAATATGGACAGGAGTAAGATAGAATGGGATGTCTCAAAATACTTGAAATTCAGGATCATTGTGCTCATATAGAGCTTATTCTTCAATACTGATCTATAGATGCAAAAAGGATGGCTTCTCCCTAAATGTTTGGTTTATTTGGCAGTAGGCCAGTTCACAGACTTATTGACAGCACATTATAAAGTCCAACCACATAGAAGTCAGAATTCCTTATCAATATGAGCAGAAGTCAGATAGGATGGGCTCTCCAGAAATTCTTGGAGTTAGAAGTTTGTTGTGCCAATTAGAGCCTTTATTCTTCACTACTGATTTATTTGCAAAAGTCATTGTTTCTCACTAAACCTTTATTTGACAGCAGGCTAGTTTACAGACTCTTTCAGGACAAAAGCCTTTTTAGAAGTTAAGGACATGTTGTGCCTTAAAGTATCAAACATTGAGATATTATATATAAATAAGTTATCATTGGTGATGTTGTAAATAGAGGATCTCAAGATTAGATATAGGTAAAGTGTTTAATTGACACTTGAGTTTTCAGGTTCTTTCTAGTGAGCACTAAAATAATTTAGTTATATAGCCATAGAAAGTTGTTCACACTAGAAGAGAGCCATTCCACCATCATATAATTATCAAATTCAAGTGTTTGGTGTATATTTTCAATTGTTAAGAGTGTGTTGTCAACTGTTTGGCAGGCAAATTCTATCAGAGCCATAATGGTGTGCAAGTGTCCTCAACAATAACTGTGCATGACAAAAATCCATAAAAAACATGATAATAAAAGATGTTTAAAACTATTCCCCAACATATATTTGTAGTGTAAATTTTACCTAGTTCTCCTTTTGCTTAGGTGGCCAAACTTTGAAATTTTGTAGTCTACCACTGTTGCCAATGGAATATGACTTAGGAACAGGGACGGACAAACAAATTTTCACAAAATTTTCTGCTAGAGAGAATCTAGTGCGATACAACCTAATTTATACCTTTGAAAAAATAGTATAGTGTAATGTCCTCTAATTGGGAATGCCCTAAATTTGCCTTAATTCCTCAGTTTCCAAATAAACAAATGGGTTAGAGATTACCTTTCACCTGATTGAAGACCTGCACACAGATTAGAAACCATTTACCACAATCACACTGATTAGCAGAATATAACCATTTACCACAATAATACTAATTAGCAGATTATGATAATTAAATATTAGTAAACTCATGGCCGAAATATTAATTCAATCACAAAGCATTTTAATATCCTTGAAGGGCTCAACCATGGGAGGGCATGGGAGAATGTGACTCGATGGGGTGCCTAGGATCCTCTACCCTAGACACAAGAGTGGATATACTATCCCTCTTGGCTTCATGTAGCTCATGCCATCCATATGAGGTGGTCTACCTAGTGAGGTGTCCCCTTTCCATTATCCCCTCATCTTGCCAACCATTTCCCTCTCTCTATGATTTAACCTCTTGTGCTGATTCATCGTGATCGAGGGGTGAGATTACAATGGGTTCCCTGAAATGCCCATCTCTCCTATGCCCAAAGCGCAGTACCCTTGGTACCCCCTTGGCCTCCTTGGGACTACCTGGTTCCCATCTCAGGACTACTTGGTGCCCCATCTTGAGGTGGCGTGCCTAGGAGAGTGCCCCATCACCGATCCCCCCTTGCAATCTCATTCTCCTCTATCATGGCTAAAACATTCAAGTCATATGGCAAACAAATATTAATCATATTTACTGATATAAGGGAGCAATCATAACAACAATGCATCATTAGTACCTTGATCATCTAATCAAACAATCGCAATCACTTGTATTAAATTGTGCTACAACTACATTATTGTAAACCAGATTTCATACCACCGATTCAAGAAATCTGACTGCTGTACACATGCCAATTTATCAATTATTTCCAATTTAGAGGGTGCAGACCTCTATTTCCTTTTTATTAATTTATCCCTGTAGATGATCACTGGTCTGAATATTCCTCTCCTTCAATCGATGATTTTCTACCTTGAAATTTTTCACCTTTCATACCCATGATGGGGCGAATGGTTATGTCCCTTCATTAAAGGCATGTCTTTTTATTTGATTGCTTTACTAATCGTAACCATCTATTAAAGGATAATTAATTTATATTAATATTATCCTTTAATTGACTTCACTTGAGGAAATTCTCTGTGCATGTAATTCGATTCCTTTTATCTCTTCTTCCTGTCGCTGTTTGTGAGGGATGACTTACATCCTAATGCCATGTTTTATTCCTTAAATTTCTCAATCTAGCTGATTAATGCTTCTTAATAGTTTTCCACGCATGATCGAATGGTTCAGGAATAGCGATCTGGTCTTGTCAACCTGTATTTAGGATTGCAATTTGTGGGGGCATGACATATAGTAAATGGTTTTCAGTGTTATTTGAGACTTGAGATTATAGTAGCATTACACTCAAAAAACTCACAATTGAACACTAGAAATCATGACCTGCCACATTTGATGTTCCGTTTCCTGGGTTTTTTTAAGATGTGGTTTTGATATTTTTCTCTATTTCAGCTTTGCATAGAAAACCTCTGGAAACTGTGGCCTTTTTAATTTTAAAAAAAGACAACACTGCACCTTGCTACTACAAATGCCATTTCTGTGCTAATGGTGGGGGACTTGTTCAAATGCTACCGATATAGTTAGTAAGCCGAGAAGAATGTGGTAAGAAGGCCATCATTCCCTTGCATCTCCTCCTACTTCTCTGTCCAATGATGGCTGTTGAGTATGTGCATAAAAATGATAAGTGTTTCGGTGCTGCTGCTGTTTTGTATGCTGCTGTTTTACTTTTATTTTATTTTTCTAAGTTTCAGGGATTTGTACAGCTGTTTAGGGTTTTATAATTTTTTATGGCTTGTCTTTTTACAGTAAGTCTGGGAGTACTACCTGCTGTATTTCTTTGTAAAAAACAATGATGACTGGTTAGTGGTTTCACACTAATAAAAGAACACATGTTTAAACTGTTTAGCACCTTTAAGCATCCACTGCACTTGTATTTTTATGGTGGGTTATATTTATTTAAAACGTGCTAAATGTTATTGCTTACAAATGTCAATTCTTTACATTTAATTAGTTTTTAGTCTTTAAGTGTTAGTTTACATTTATTAACATTTTCTAAATTAATTTATATTTATCTATGTACTCTGGATGCATCTGCTACATATTTTGACTCATCCCTTATAAGGGGCATTTTGGGGATGCAGGGATGGGTTAGAAACACTCTCACCATGTTCCTGCTTTTGTGAAAAAACAGAAGTGCTTCCGAAATGTCAAAATTTAAGTAGGAAATGATAGGGGATGGCTAGGCATTCTCTATGGCCCAACCACATAAAAAGCAAATTAAACAAATAAAACACAAAATTGACAAAAAAGGAGGATTCCCCACCCCTTTACGTTGACTCTAACACTAACAAATAAAAACATAAAACAAATTCATCTTGTTATTTTCCAAATTGTGAAGAAGACAAAGAAAGAGAACATTGGGAATAAAGCAAGAGAGCATCAAATCTACGTATGTCATTTGAGGTAAGTTTACTATTTGTTTGCATTTTTTTGTTTTATTTCAAAGTTTCAGACACTTAGGGAAGATGTTTGTTTTTTGTCTTTTGTTGGCACTTGCAGTTGTGTTTTGAATTTTCAACAAAAAACAATGAACAACAATAAAGGTGAAGAGATTCAAATTCAATAAGGAGGCCATAAAAGTAGTATTGGGTGTTCTTTTGAGAGTGGGAGTGTTGTAGGGATTGTGAATCAAATAACTCATTTGAATGCTCTTTTGAACTCCTCAAAACTTATGCAAAGGGCTTATTTAATTAAAAAACTTCTTTTACAATTTGCAACAGCCATAGATAGACAAGAAAAAAATTCAGGGGGGAGTAACAAAGGTTATAGGGGCAACTACATAAGGGTTTACTCTCATTTTTTGTGCATGATTGGACTAGGGTTAAAGGTTTTGAAAAAAAAACCCTTGCAGAGAAGGTTGAGGTGATGAGGTTGTACATGGAGAACATGGAGGGTGAGACAAAAAATAAGGGAATAACAATAGAAAGAGACTATGCAACCTAATATGTCATTGCTTACCCAAACCATAGCTGTTGAGAGTCAAAGGGGAGAGGGTTCTACCAAGAGAAAGAAAAGGGTAAAAGGTTGTGAAAAAAATAGCCCAAGTTGAGAAGGTTGAGGTGACTAGGTTGTACATAGATGCAAACTTTCAGGTCCACAGTTAGGGCTAGCCACGTGCTTTTTATATAGACCCTCTTCAGTGAAAGTAAAATAGATATTTTAAAACGTACCATGCATTTTTTATGATCAGCATTTCATATAATGTATAATGTCCTTTTCTATCCATATGCACTATATTTGAGTCTTTGACATTAAATAATAAAATTAGTTTGTTTCTCCCTTTTAACAATTAGTACATTGTTATTTAGTTCCTATTTTTTACCAAGTTTTTCCCATTTTTAAACACTAGTAATTGAATTTCATTTATACTTTTACAATGTCATGTCAATCCTGCATAAATGGGATGCTACTATGATTGGGGAATTACATCAAAATGTTCAATACATGGAATGCTTTTCTGTTTGGTTGAGCAAATCTCATTGGAGACATCCTATGAGTCTATACTATTCCTTGGTTTTGGACTTATTTATTAATAGAAGCGGCATCTAAATCTTCTTTGTTATATTGCCAAATATATTATGTCTCCTTAGTGACTATTATATTTCACTTTTCAGGATGCCATCTCAAAAATTCCTCCTCTAAGACCACTATGCCTCATATTAAAAATATTCTTGCAGCAAAGGGAGCTTAATGAGGTATGCAATTTAATAGAGCTCAGAATCATTTATTTTAAACTAAAAGATATAATAGCTAAAACCTTTTTAAGCTTGTTCCCATTTGATTTAGTAACCGTTCAAGTGTTTCTTTATGGGTTAATTTGATGATTTAGATGGTTGTAAGGATAATTGCTGATCGAGTAGTGAATTCACAGACTTTGGGCTTTCTGTTTGGTTCACAGGTTTATTCTGGGGGAATTGGGTCATATGCTTTGCTTGTTATGTTGATAACACATTTGCAGGTGAGTCAGATTGTTGTACTTTTTTGTGGTTAATTCAGTTTTGTGCTTTTAATTATAGAAACGTAATTTGTCAGTTATTTTCTCCTGGTAACTTGGCAGGTGCATTGGAGTCGACAATGTTCTACAGGCAGGTCTAAACTTTTGGAATGTAACCTAGGTATTTTACTGGTAATTATATTGAATGCCTCTTTTAGTAAAATTTTAAGTCTTTTTAGGCATAACTCTACATCTCTGGCTTTCTCTTTTGGATAATTAGGTTTAATGTTAATAACAAATAGTTTTATCATTTTGTACTATTTAACAAGATTTCTGTTCTTGTGGTTCGAGACAAGCAAATGGACAAATGATTATTGGATTACATAATTTTTTCTTAGTGAAAGGAAACAATTTCACCTATAACTAAAATAGTAAACAGTAGACAATGTTTGTTAGATAGATAGATAGTTATTACATATGCATCTTCTTAAATAAAATGGTATCATGCAACTTTGTTTTTCTTCTAGAAGTAGATAGTACTAAAACAACCATTTTAACAATTTTTTTTTCAATAAAATGATGCCCGGCAATTTTTGTTGAAACAATGTAAGACTTTTCAGTCCGATCTTATGGACTTGATCTTTGTGCTAGATAATTTCCCTTGGTTGATATCAATTATGAATGCTTAAGTCTTCTATATTTGATGTTCAGTTCCAGATGCATTTCACTTCAAGTTTGTTTTTTGACTTGAAATAGTTCATTTTGAATGCAGTTTTCTTTTAGTAACTTGAAGTTTGATTGTGGTGCTTGTGAACAACTAGCTTAGTTCTTTTTGAATGCTTCAATATTCTTGCCAATTGAATTATTATCTAGATGTAAATCTATTACCATGCTGGAAATGTTTTTAGCATGCAATTTTTTTAGTTGGAAAAAAAATATCAATATTTTATTCAAATGTGCAAGGTCTAAATTATATGAAAAATAGAATTAGCGGTTAAGAACTACTGGCAACCACTTAGATAATTGTATCTACCAATCAACTTGTTATCATACTTATAACCAGCACTGATGTCCTGATCTGTCTATTCTTAAGAATCCTATACATATCTGGATAATATGAGTGAGATATCTGTCAGGGGAAGACCTAAGTGCCTCAACCAGCACCAACAATATCCAGCAAGGGGATCCTTGAAAAATCTGATGCATGTCCATGGGCCATTAGCAAACTCAATTCAGATTGGAAAACAAAGTTTTTGATGTTTTCAGAAACTGCCAAAATCCCTACGAATAACCGCGTTCACTGGGGGGAAAAGGGACCCATACTTTGCTGAATTTCAATAATTTCATCTTTAAACCAGTGTTCCATGAGGATGCACCACTTGAGATCCAGGGTGCATCCCTGACATCGTACCAAATAGGTGTGGGATTGGGATCAGGAGTGGCTTTGGGACAGCTAGGGCACATCCTGTTGTTCACAGGAGAACCCATGGGCACAAGATAAAAACGCCCAGAATTGCAAAAAAAACGTAATTTTTATTTTCAAAGATACTCAAATAACTGCTGTAGAGGACGGTATATATGCACTCAAGCTTTCTGCAATGAATCTAAACCTTATCACTTGGTTACTTGAGTTATTGCCTGCCATTGTTGCAAAATAAAAGAGCTGTAATCCAAAAGAACTTACCCAACAACTTATTAAAAATAACCCCCAATAAATAGTGTTATTTATATTTTTAATATAATTTTTATATTATTTAATGCATTCTATTATACCTTATTTATACATTATATAATAATATTCCAATTATTAATTTTCTTATATTATTTTATTATTTGAAGATATGTATAATATATTTATATAAATGTGAATATAATATTTAATGTTTACAATATAAAATATATTAGATTTATGTATTTTTATATTTTCTGTATGTATTGTATGGCTGAATCTGGCTGTATCAAACCCAGAAAAAAATTCTGCTGTACCAGTGTACTGAACCCTCCTGATCCATGTGGAGTAAAAAAATATGCAGGAAGACCTTGCTTTCCTGTCAACTTCAAGATTTCCATCTTTAAACATTCTCCATCTGTCCCCAAGCTACAAAAATATACCAGAGTGCAGATTGTTCTTAAACAGCTTCCCAAAACATGTCTGTCAATGTTCATGCCATTTGTGTTGTTTCTTGAAAGCTAAGTCACCAGGTTCGTGTTTTTGTTCAGGATTCATCAACTGATAAATTCAGAAAAAAAATCATAATTAAATATGGATAATAAATTTTAAAATTATTCTAAATTTGAATAATATAAATTATGCTAAATTAAAAATATCAAAATTTAAAGTGTGTTAAATTAACTCTTAAATAATATTAAATTCAATTAAAATATTGAAATTTAAATATACTTGTATTAAATTTTAAAATATTAATGTTTAAATATGTTATTAAATCAAAAAATATTAAAATATAATATAATACATTAAATTTAAAATATTACCCTATTCATGGGGTGGCTCACATTAAATCGGCCAGGGAAGACACAGTTTGGTTGCCACTAGAAGGATGGGTAAAACTGAACTTTGACGGTGCATCAAGGGGCAACCCAAGGATATCCGATTTGGGATGCATCTAAATAAATAACAGGGGGAAAGTAATAAAAAATCTGTGTATCCCGTTGTCGGAAGGGGCAAATAATGAAGCAAAACTTGCCGCCCTTTGGCATGGTCTGAATGAAGGCTCAAGGATGGGGTAAAAAAAGTTAGAAGTGGAGGGCAATTCATTCCTCACAATCAACGCACTTCACAAAGGGCAGATGGTTAATTGGAAACCTACTAAAGTGCTAATTGAATGTTGCAGGTTTCTCGAAGGATTTGAGGACTTTTCGATACTGCACATCTTCAGAGAGGGCAACTGAGAGGCGGATGCTTTGGCCAAGACGTGATACAAATGGGATGGCGAGCTGGTAGACTATTAATTAACATGTTAAGTCTAGCATGTGATGGGTGGCGAACACAAACACCTTGTATTAAGAATGATTGTGGGATGACCAAAGTTTGTACGAAGAGCATTTATGCAAGGTGGTGGTGGGCTTGAAAGTGGCAAGCCATGGTGTAAGTGCCTCACCACATGGCATTGGAGTACAAGGGACTCATGCAATATGCACTCTCCATTTAATCCTCCCTCTTGCAATTGAGATCACAATGTGCGGATGCAGATAGGAGGGCTATAATGGTAAAAATCCTCACTCCATGTCGAAACATGCAAAACGTGCCTAGTGGCTATTTATTATCAAATGAGGAGTATGCGATGGGCATTTGGTAAAAATTGTGGTGTGCTCTAGTTCTATAAAGTATGCATACACTTGTGAGATTGACAAAACCGTGTTGACCTATGCTCCACGGGGTTTCGGGGACGGGGAGTACTCGGTACGCTAGGACGAGTTTTCGGTACGGGGGTACTTTTGGGTCATTTTTTAGGGGATGGCGGGGACGGCGGGGAAATTTTTAAAAATAGAGAAATTTCAAAAGTTCATAGCATAACATTGATAAAGCATTCATTCTAGACATTGTATAAGCTTAATACATATCATTAGACTTGAATTGAGATTTCACATGAGAATTGGCGAACAAATTAACAAAGTTCAAATGCTTTTCATTATAAATGTGCATACATATCATATAAAAGTCTGATAATTATAACTAAAATGCCCAAAGGCTCCAAGTCTCAACTATGAAATGACATGATAAACATAAAACTAAGAAAATATATCGCTGTCCAAGGTCCCTAATCAGCAAAAGGTAGGTCTAAATCAGCATTGCCCTCGCCATCAGAGCTCGAGTCTAAGTCAGTGTCAGTGTCCATGCCAATAGAAGGATCTGCCTCAACCAATGGAACCCCAACTAATCCCTCATGTGTATCCTCGTCCTCAATCTGCATAGCATCTTCGGGATTAACATCCCAACGTAAGGCTGGAGTCTGACGATACTCACTAGACCGGCGATCCTGTAGCCGCAAAGCACTGTGTACTGCCACCAACTTTTCCGATCGTTTAGAGGTAAGGCAGTTCCTCTTGACCGATTGGATAAAGCTATATGTGGACCAATTCCTCTCTGCAGCAGAGGAACTGGCAACCTGTGAAAGAAGGCGAACGACAAGTAATCTCAACTCTGGTGCATCCTTCCCATGCCACGTCCACCATCCAATAGGGTCGGTTTGAGCCAATGTAGCTCTATCCGACCTCGCCTCTGGTTTGCTGAAGGTTGGACCACGAAGATTGACAAATGCAAGCCACTGTGTGCGAAGTATGGTAGATTCCTCTGAATTATACATTTTGGTAAGGGCCTTCATGAAGCCTTCTTTCACCTCTTCATCACGAGATGGAGCCACTCTCCCAGGCCTCGGTGCATACCATTTCGGATTGAGAGCATAGGCTGCCATATGAAGCGGGGTGTTCATGATGTCCCACCGTCGCGTCACAATGGGCCTAAGATGCTCCTCATAAAATGTCAAAGAAGGGTCCTTGCTATAAATTGCTTGCTTGACCTGTCCAAGCATACTATCAAAGGTCTCATAAATCTCTCCAAGGCTAGGAGAGTCAGTATCAGCAAATCTAATCACTTGCACAATAGGCTGGATGAAGGAGCATACATATCTGCAAGTGCAAACAAGTTACAAAAATTAAAATCAGCTAGCCTATAAATATTAAATAATACAATGAAAATCAGCAATAATAAAATTAAGAAATAAATTAATAATTCAAATAAATAATAAAATCAGCAATGCCAATTTTCTTACCTCATTGTGGACCACCAGTCATCATCAAGGATTTTTTGTTTCACCCTTTTTCCCTCCGCTGTGCTTGACTCATGCCATCTACCCTACTCTACATTGACCATCATTAATTGTAGAGCCTCTTGGACCTCAAGCATCCTCTCCAATAAAATGAAGTAGCTAGCATATCTAGTCTCCACGGGCTTGAGGAATTCCTTCCTCGAAAATGTTCTAAACAAAGCAAGTGAAGTCTGATGGTTGCAAATGAACATTTGCACCTCTCTAGCCTCTGCAACCACTGCCTTCACCCAATCTATCTTCCCAATGTCCTTCAAAGTATTGTTCAATGCATGCACGCAACAAGGGGTCCAAAAAATGTGCTTATAAGCACTCTCCACCATCAATCCAGCTAATTTACACACACGGGCTGAATCAGTCACTACCTGGCAATGGCATATCATCAAGTTGATATGAGATTAGTATAGAATCTAAGAACTTAGAATATAGATATCAAAAAATTTAAATAACTAATAAGAAAATCAAAATAAAAAATAAGAAAGAAAGAAAAATAGAAAATCATACCTGCACAACATTAGAGGCTCCAACCTCCTCTATAGCATCTCTCAAAATATGAAATTGGAAGGTTGCATCCTTCCTTTTGCTTGAACAATCTACAGCTCTAAGAAAATAAGAGCCTACTACACTAGTGACAATAAGATTGATGAGTGGCCGATGTTTGATATCGGTCCACCCATCCATGATTATGGAGCAGCCATCTGTCAACCATGTTTGTCTCATATCCTCCATCAAAACACTCACCTTGGAGTACTCTTTATCAAGAAGGGTGGTGCGTAGCTTAGTTTCTCCAGGTGGAACATATGAGGGACCAGCAACTACAATATCTTTGCACATTTGTTTAAAATATGGTGAACGTGAGACATGAAATGGTATGGCATTAGCATAAAAAAACTTGGCAATAGAAGAATCAGCCCCATCTTTTGCTGTAACATTAAACATATCAGCAACATTCATACTCCTTTTTTTTCCTCTAGTAGAATCCTCCCCCACATGAGAATGAGAAGCTGAAGCAACATCCACTGATGGTGTAGACATTCTCGAACTAGGCTGCAAACTCTCAATTGAAACCCCTTTTGATAATGCCTCCCCCTCCATATGCAATCTAGTTGCCTCAATTTTTTCTTGTTGGGTTATTTTTCTACACCCTTTCACCCCTTGACCACCAATCCACAAAAGATGGCAATAAACTCTTGTATAGCTGCCCCTATATTGTTTTTCACACAAAAGGCACTCCCATACTCTACTACCCCCCGAATTTTTTTGCTTGTCTTTATCAACTCTTGTTGCAAATTGTAGTAGAGGTTTTTTGGGGTTAAATGGGCCTTTTGCCCATTTTTTGAGGATTTCAGATGGACATTCAAAGGGGTTTGAACTTGCTGACCCTACTCCACTCCTAGTCTCTGAAGACCCCCTAATGTTTGGAGTTGAACCACCTCTAGGTCTATTTCTAGTTCTTTGAGTTTGAGTTCTTTCCTCCATTTGGATTTCAATATCATGACTTTCACTATCACTGCTGTTACTCATGGTTGTTTTCAAAAAATTTATGAAGTTCTTGATTTCAAAGAGCTGCAAATTCAAAACAAAAAAAAAACACCCTAAATGCCCTTCCTATGTGTTGAAAAACTTAAAAAAATCTTGCAAAAATTAGAAACAAATAGCAAATACAAAACAAAGATGAGAAACATACCTCTAATATGTTGGCAATGATGCCCTAAGCTCCTCTTCAAGCTGCTCTTCTCTCTTTCACTCAGCTGCTCTTCTTTTGCTCTCCTTCACTTCACATGGCAAGAAATAAGAATGAATTGTTTTTCACATTTTAGGCCACATAAAAGGTGAAACTTAGGTTAAGTGGCATGGGGCGCCCCTTGTGGGACCCCCCATACCTTTATTTTAATTTAAAAAACTTTATTTTTTTAAAATAAGCGCTTTACTTGCTGCTGGGCCGTACGGTTAGCTTAACCGGTACCGGGAGGGCTGGGCCGTGCTGGGTACTCCTAGCCGTACCCTAAGTCCCCTCTTTGGGCAAGAAGTCCCCGATTTCTGGCAAAACGTGCCCTAAAAGGTTCCGCAAACTTGGTGGTCAAAAGGGGACTTCCAGGGTACGTTTCCTAGCCGTCCCCGCGTCCCCGTTTCATACCCGGTACGGGAAACGGGCAAAAAGTATAGGGGACGCGTCCCCGTGGAGCATAGGTGTTGACAAGTTGCATTCTTAGCCCTTAGACAATATCACGGATCTAGGGTTGAAGCTTGTCCTCAAAGAGTGGAGTGGCCTCATCTTGAGGGTAGTGAAGTGGGTGTTGGGGGACGATTTCCTATGCGATGATAACTTGTACCGAGTGAATACCAACATAGCCTCCCGATTTGTGGCCTCCCTCTTGGATTTGTGGCCTCCCTCTTGGACTTGGGCGAAGACAGAAATGGTGAGGGAGCTCGCGATGGAGTAGTTCAAAAAGAAATACTTGGGCGGGTTGGAAGAAGTTGTCCATGTCTCCCACTATGGTGTAGGCATCCTACAGCCAAGTGACATACCATGGGTGGTGGAGGAGGCAACAATAGTTAAGTGGCTCCCATTTCAAGTGAACTTTTGCACCACAACATTAATGCGACATAGAGCTAAGGTGTGGAGGATGTGTAAATTCTTGAAATGGATCTCCAATTTGGAGCAAATCTTTGACCTCAATTGGCTCCATGAGTTCACCTACCAGGGTTTGGAGCATGGTGTGTAAAAATCTGTGTAGCTGCTAACATAAATTAAGAGGCAATAACATAGTCTAGGTTATTTCCAGGATGTATATTCCTTGGACTTTTGTAGTTTTCTAATGTAGCCACAGAGGCATATAGCATAGTCTAACACTATTCCAGGATGCTTATATTCCCCGGTTTTTCATATGCATGGGGTTTTGGCCCAGAATATGTAAAACTTTTTTATAATATAATATATAGAGCAGCCCCTAGGCTGCAATTTACTGAGCAAAAATAAAAAATAAAATATTAAACTAAATAATTAAATAAATAAAACAATAAAAAATCTAACCTAAAACTTAAACGTAAATAAATTATGTATTAAATATTAACTACATATTTATAAATATTCTTAAAGTTAGTATATAATAATAAAATAAACAAAATAAATATTAACAAAGCTATAAAAGTTAAATTTTAAAAAAGTTATATATATATATATGTTGTTTTTTGATCATTAGAGCTTTGTTCCAATTGTGTACTTGAACCATGGTGGTCCTATGGCTGGGCCAATATTGCACCACTACTTTTGAAAATTTGGTTAAGAGCTTGAGGTCTTGAAGCTTGAAGAAGTTGAGTTTGCTGGAATGCTGGCGAAGTTTCAGATTGTTGCATGTTTGAATATGAGACAATAGATCTGAGAAAGTTCTGTGCCTATCTATTTGTGTGAAAGATCCTAGTCCTAAGTGGAGGATTGGATGCACTTGTTAACTGTAATATCCAGTAATCATTGTAAATGCAGATGAAACCCAAGGTGGAAATAGTCATTTATATCATTGTTTCACTTTTTCCTTATCAGCTAGGGCAAGATCAGTGACTCATAGTTCTAATTCAGTTGGCCCAGATGCAGAGAGTCAATTGAAATATGATGCATCATCTCCTCTTTGACGACATGTGACATTGATTCAACAAACTCTTGGTGGTGGGGGTTATGTTTGGCATTGTAGCCAATGTGGAACTCAGTATAAGAGTTCGTACTTTTGAGTGAAAGCTCACTTATGTGCTATTCCTTTACAATGAATAAAAGTTTGCCGGGGCCAAATAAAAGGGTTGCCAAAACACCAAATATTGGTTTATATTAAAGAACAAGAGGAGGCTGACATGGCATGTAATAAAGCAAAGGCTATTGCACATCCTCTTGCCAAGAGAAGCTTGCAAAGACCTAGTGGTTTATCACAACTGGTTGGCCCACATCCTTTCATGCAAATGCCACCATCTTTTGAAGGAGATAATGTTTCGATTTCACGAAAAAGAGGCCCATTGGAGAATGCCTTCAAAAATGAAGCAAGGGAGATTGCAGATCAGAGCATTGCTCATTGCATTTATGGCAATGGGCTTCCTTTCAACCTTGTTAGATCACCTTATTGGCAGGAAATGGTGACGGCCATTTCCAATACAACTTCTGATTATGTTAGTCCTGGGTATGAAAAGGTGCAAACCACCTTATTGGTGAAGGAGAAAGCTTCAGTAGAGACATCATTGAGAGTAATCAAGGATACATGGCCCGAAACGGGTGTGTACATCATATCTGTTAAACTAATCCAAGGGTACAGGGGGTATATTTAAGGGACCCGACAACTTAATTAAATTTTAAAAAGTTATAATTTATAATTATTAATGTATATTAATTATTATCAATTTTTTTGATAAAGTCCAAGTTTCCGGTTTTGGTAAAGGGTCGGGAATGGGTATGAGTATGGGGTTCTGATATGCCGATACGGCAATTTTTTTTTTCCTTGTGTATGGTACGTTGGGTACAACTGTGAGTATATATATATATATATTATACAACTATGGTGTTTTTTGATCACAAAGCTTTGTTGCAATTGTGTACTTGAACCGTGTTGGTCCTATGGTTGGGCCAATATTTCACGACTACTTTTGAAAATTTGATAAGAGTTTGACGTCTATTGGAGCTTGAAGAAGTTGACTCTGCTGGAATGCTGGTGAGGTTTCAAATTGTTGCATGTTTGAATCTGAGACAACAAATCTGAGAAAGTTCTATGCCTATCTATCTGTGTGAAAGATCCTAGTCTTGAGTGGAGGATTGGATGCACTTGTTAACTGTAATACCTAGTAATCATTGTAAATGTAGATGAAACCCAAGGTGGAAATAGTCATTTATATCACTGTTTCACTTTTTCCTTATCAGCTAAGGTATGATCGATGACTCATAGAGAGTGAAGAGGACCATTCAGATCTAGTCTTTGCTCAAATTCCTTTGTTTAAGTCTAAGATAAGGTTACAGGGTTTTGATCAAACATACCCTATCTAGATAGAAATGTTTAACTCTGAAGGAAACATTGAACAAACCCATTCCTTAATTTCCAACAACTGCGAAACCAAATACAGTCACAAGATTAATTTACAGCTAACAACCCCACCGATTTTTCATTTTCAACTCAAACAGAACAATCATTAGTAGATAGCACTTAACAAGTTTAACATCTCAAATCACCTTTACAACCCACGATCCCAAGACTAAGATTACAAGAGCTGTTAAACAAGAAGAGAATGGGTTGTGTAGGTTTATTCTTGCACAAAGAGTAAAACATCATTAATACCACCGGCACTAAACCCTACACTTAAAAGATAATCTTGAAAAAGTCTTAATACCTCTGGACTATCTCATCAACTTTAACATAGAAGCCTAGGTTGTCACAATCACAATAGCATAAAATATTTCACAACACTAAAACTTCTCTGAGACAGTCATCAACTTTAATGTTTAGAGTTTAAAAAACCACATTCAAAGTGTTTCTAGGTATGTGTTGCCTTTGCTCGCAAGTGGGAGTGCCTAGGGAACATTAGGGAACTCAGGGTGTTTGGGATGATACCAAGGCTCTCTCATTGCCACTCGTGAGCCTGACCTGGTTGGGTATGGGAACAAGACCCAAAGCAAGAGAACTTGGCCATGTGTACCCATAGGAAACTCGGGGCAGCTAGGACGCTCCTTGGCCACTTCCAGGGTGTTCTTGTCGCTGCTCCTGAGCCTAGCTCGATTGGGTATGGGAATAGGATCCAAATTAGGAACCCTTATAGAGACTCTGGGCCGACCTTGAAACTATCCCGATTCTTTTGCATAAAGAAAGTAAATTGAAAGAGATCTTTTTCCTTTGGATGTGAATGTTTTTTCGTATTTGCTTGCTCCTCTTATAATTTGTTCTATATCCCCTTTAAAATTATAGATCCCCTTTAAAATTATAGCCCTTGAGTATTCTTTGTTTTTCAAACCTCTATTCAAATGAGACCAAGTAGTTTGAACTACATCCTCAATATCAATATTAATTAATGATCTTGCTACCTTCTTGTTAATTGGAACCTTAGTATTCTTAGTTCTTATCATCTGTTTCTTCTTTGGAAAGATGAAACCTTCTGTATCCTTTTACTCTTCAACCTTCATTTTTTTAATTTGGGAATTTCTTTGAATAGTGGGACATAACTTTGGTAGAATCACCCCCGATATGGTTCATGGCTTAAAGCATATTCATTAGCCTGATATATTGATGGAATAGATAATCAACCTTCGTAAATCTTATTAAGCAAGAAGAGTTGTACAGGATATAGCTCCAAACCTGAAATTGCCTAACCTTAGTGATCTTGTGTCAAACTCCAAACCCAAATAAGCATGGAAACAACATCAATGGAGTAGATGGAGGTAGCCTACTCTCCTTTTTTGGATTATGGTCTGGCTAGTATATTTGGATGGAGATTGTATTTGAGTCATCTCTTTGAATATTTTTTATTTCTTGCCAATTCTTTATTGGACTCTACAGAATCACATAATTTTTTAAACATAACTCTTCTCTCCCTTAACATGTTTGGTTGCAAACAACGAATTTGGGTTGTTTACATTTTTCGTAGACAATAAATTTGTGAGACCAAGTTTCCATTATCTTCAGTGATTACCAAATTTAATTACTGGATCTATCTGTAACTAAAAAGTTGGTGAAAAGTTTAATATAAAAATGCTCCATACAAATGCAAAACGAGCTTTGTTAAGAACTACAAGTGCCTGAACAATTTTAAACAATGTGATGGAATATCAGCCTATATACTATGCTCATGTTACATGTAATCATTGCAATGTGATCTGCTGTGTAGAAAATTTCCAAGGAAAGACTTGAAATTAGGACTCCTTGGTTGACCACCTTGTTTGTTGTTTAGCTGGATTTGGATGGTCACTACCAGCCTGATGTTTCAAGTGGCATTTTTTTTGATGGTGAAGCCTGTTAGTCAGCGGCAATTGTTTGCTTCAGGTTATTGGGGCCTACAGGTCTAATTGCACCCAATAATTTGAAGAATCTCATGGGCTAATTACACTCTTGTTTGTGTGCTTGATCAACATGTTGTAAAACACTGGAAAACTGATGTAGAACAGCAAGTAAAGTGTGACCTGAATCTGGTGGAGCGTTATGTAAGATGCACTTTGTCAGAGAGGCTCAGTGGCTTCTGCATGGCCTGGAAAACCTAATCCTTATATCAAGATTATTCTAGCTTTTCAAAATTAAAATCTTCACTTGACTTGAGATAAAGCCAAAGGCTTAGTTTAAGTATTGCAAGACTATGCTACCATCTAAATGTGATTTTTTTAATGGATACAACTGAGCTGCATAGACATCAGCATCTCTGCCCTTAAGTAGCTGGTTAGAACATGCAAGTAAGGCAGTATGCATTCATCTATATCATAAGTCTTCTTCAGCTAAGTTTCCACGGCTAGGGGTATCAATTCCATCGAAGTTACCTGGGGATAAACTTGGCCCTCTCTGTATCATGTGTCTCAAGGGATTTGCACCTTAGTGGATTGCATGACACACCATCAACCTCACCAATTGTGCTACAAACCCGTGGACAAAACGGGACATTGTTATGACAGCATAGTGTATGCTTTCTGTGTGTATGGCACCTTAGTGTAATATGACTGATAACAACAGGTAGATTATTTTATGATCCAATGTCATTGGAAAATTATTGCTAGAATTTGTGTTTGTATGTATCTGCATTTGATATTATTTGCTGGATCATGAGTGTTATTAACTACAGTTATTTAATGAAATAACTGATGACTTGCCTGTAATACCAGATCGATTTTTTTGATCTCTATGGCCGTAAGCTCAATGCACATGATGTTGGAGTATCTTGCAGATTTGGTGGACAGTTCTTCCGTAAGAATCGAAGAGGGTAAGTGTCTATAAGAATGCTTTTCTTTTCAGGGTTTGCAGATTCTGCATAATACCTCAAAGAGGCTGACATTTTTTCAATTTTGCAGATTTCTCAACCCAAAGCGTCCACACTTGCTCTCTGTGGAAGATCCCCAAGTATGTTGTTAATATTATCATATAAGATGTCTATAATTTGCTATTGTATATGTATATTCATTAAATGCTTATTTGGGATTGAAGTGGAATTCATTAGTTTTATGTTTATATTCAGGCACCGGAAAATGACATTGGGAAGAATTCATATAATATTTTGCAGGTGTTCTTTTCTCTTTTCCCAATGGTACCCTTTTTAATATATTTTTGCCCTTGAGGAAAGCTAAGAATTTATAGAGTATAAAACCCATTTTCAGATTGTTCATTTTAGTGGGGTATTTGAAAATTGGATTGGCGGTTTATTACTTCTTATTGCTTACACTTAAAAAGTAGCTATACTTTATCCTGTTGTATTTCATTCAATTACTAGGTATCCTGTACATTGATAGAACTTACATTTATATATTTAATACCTATTACAATGTGTTCTTGTTGCACGGAATAGGAACTTTTGATTCAAGTCTTTCTAATGGTAGCATTCAAAGTTACAACCTTATATAGTTTGAAATGTTAAGAAGGCCTATAAGCAAAAACCGTGATCCATGTCTTTGATATTAGAAGCATAGGCCAGTTAATGTATATGGGGACTTATTTTGTCTTTAAAATTTTGTTCTAATTGTTGAATCTGAAGTTACCTAAGAAGGTGGATTATAAGCATGCAAAGCAAAGATTTTGAAAAGCTTGCTCTATTAGTTTGGCACTTAAATATTTTCATTTGCTTTTATTTTTATTTCTCAGTGAACTAAAATTTGCTTAACTTACTTGATGAATTTTCTGGCAGGTGCGGGCAGCATTTGTAATGGCTTATCGAAAACTGACAGAAACTGATATCGATGATTTGATATCTTCCCAGAATAGCATTCTGGGGCGAATAATTAAGATAGATGCTAAATTATTGGAAAGGGTCGGTCGGTTGATGAAGGGTCCACAGTCGGATGCCTTTTTGGCAACAAGAAGTGATCATGCGCTTAGATATATATCTGATTCGGATGCTGATGAAACAGCACTGCACCCTCTCATGAAAAATCAAGGGTTTTCGTTAAACAGGTGGCAATTGTGTGATGATGAGCCATTACCACGTGGGCAGCCTAGTGCCAATAGTGGGTTGAAAAGAAAATGGAATGAAGGAAAGCGTCATGCCAAGAGATTCAAGAGGAAGAACGATAATTTGCGAAAGCATTTTTCTCCGAGTGCCAAAAATTTCACCACGCAGAATTCTGAGGGCCACAAATCTAAGAAACGCAAAAATGAGAGTGTAGATGAAGTAAATTCCCCAACAAGACATGGGGTACGCTACAAAAAGTCTAAAATTTCTAGCGTAAAAGTAGAGCATAAACATTTAATAAGTGACTACAATAACAATTTTGGTGCAAGAACTACTAGTAATTTTCATGCAGCAAAGTACAAGTACTCTTAGGCTTGGTAATTTTGGAGCTTGTACAATTGTCATTTTTGACATGGAATCAGGGGTTTCTATTCAATTCATCAATTATTTTTGTTTTAGCAGATTTCATATCAATGAAATGCTTGTAAAAGCTGGAAGTTTCATGCTCTGTACAATTAATGCCATGGAAGTGTTTGATATTCATTGTTTAGTAAGCCTTATATATTTATTTTTTATTTTTCCGTGCTTATCAATCATAAGAATTGTGTTTCACAGATTTGATATATTGTGAAAACACAATCCAATAATTTAGCATCGCGTATATATTATTAAAAGTTTCATGGGTATATTGACATATCTTTTTAGCTATATTAATCTGGCAACACCAGAGAATGCCATGATACAGTCCTTAAAAGCAGTGCTGGGAAAATTGGTATATGCAACCTGTAAATGGAAGAGTAATGCCCAAAATGCGTGGCACTAACATTGAAATGCGTCCAAACATTCGTACTGGGAGACATTTACAAAAAAGATAATCTATTTGCTATCTCGCACTCCTTTATCAATGAGATTCTTATCAATTTCTTTGTTCTCCCAATGAATGACCATTTTATTTGTCTTTTTATAAATATTTGCATGGTGCCCTACCCTATGATTGACAAGATGATTTATGAATTATTTTATGTAACATTTACTATTTCTATCTTATTTTTTCTTCTTTTTAACATTTTAAAAAAAAGTGGCTTTATTTTGGGAAAACATAATTTTATTTGTAGAAAAGGTAAATTTATAAATTTTTAAACATAGATTTGTAAAATCAATATCTAGATATTTTTGAATAATTTTTTGTTGCATTTTTTTTAATAATTTTATGAAGTGAAATTATCTATAATTCAAACATAGGTTATTTCGGTAATGCATAATTTTTTTAATTCAAGAATTATTATTATTATTTGTTGAAATAAGAACATCAATATTTAATGCACAATTTTTTTTAGAATTTTGTCTTATTTTTTAATTTTTCGTGTGTGAAACAATGATCTTATGTTTAGTGAAAAATCTATATTCACTAGAAATAGAAAATAAATATAATAAGTTTAATTATATTTAAATTTATATTTTTTGGAAAGTTTATAGTAAGGGTTACATATTTACAAAATTAAAATTTTGAATGATTTCATTTGATCACTTAAAAGATAAATAAAAAATGATTTTTTGTATAGGTGTGGAGAAGACTCCATTGAGGTTTTGATTTAAGATTGGGGGGTTCTATTCAAGGGGGTTTGATCTAAACCTCTTCAATTAAAAACTTTTGGATGCAATCTCTTAAAGTTTATATCATTAAATTTTCTAAAAAGTATGTGATTTCAGACAAAAATTAGGATCACATGAAATGGACACACTATTATGGCAATATCCATGTCACATAATTTCAATGTTCAAAATTTTTCGGTACAAAGAGAATATGACTTTTTGGCTTAAAGAAGTTACATGGTTCTTGAACCACTTGGATTCCTAGGATGCAACTATGCAACATGTTTTTTCATGTCATGAATTGGTGAGGATAATGCTTTACCAAGAAACTATATAAGTTGCTTGCTTTTACTTCTCAATGTTTACAAGTGGTTTTTTTTGTTTGTAATAATTGTTGAGCAAGAATGGAAGCAATGCAATTAACAAGTTATAATAGTTTGTCTATTGTAATGGTGATCATTGTTCAAGTGGTAACATAGGTAGGTGTTCACTTGAGGCTTTGCAAAATAACTATTTAAAGTATTAATATGGCATGATTTGAGAGCGTTCTGTATCACTAACTAATCTACTTGTAATGTTTTAGTTTGAATTTCAAAATTTGATATAGATATTAGATTATTTGTTATGTTTTAAAAGAGGAGTGGATGTGGGAATGTTACTGAATGGAAAGATATAATGATTAATTGAGCAACCAAGAAAATGGAAAATATGAGCTCTAGTATGTAGTTGGTGGCCTTATTTGGAACTATTGTATAAATAAATGATAAAGACTTGGAAGATCTTAGGCTAACTAGAGCATTGCTTTGAATGATTCATTCTAATAAAAACTCAAAAGGTTCATTTTTGTAAATTGAGTTGGCCTTGTTATGTAATATTGTAGTGTTGATTTGAATGTAGTGAAAGAATCACCATCTATCACAGTTATTTGGATATTGTCGTTTTTCTTTGTTGATATTTCTGTAATATAAATATGCATTTTGCGAATAAACTAATGTTAATTAAATTTATGCTAATATGGATCTTGATATCCATTGCTTCACTATGTTATTGCCTTTTATATAATATTCATGAGATTCTTTTCAATGATGAAAATCTTTCTTTTGTTTCATATTTGAATGAATATGGTCTTAGGAATTGTCTAAATTCATAATATTAATTATACTTTTTGGTCAACTTTTTAAAATAGTAGTGGACTAGTTTCTAATATACAATGGTTTATGCCATTAAGTAAAAAAGATAAATTTTAACAATATTTATGAGTATAATGTCATTAAGTAATAATTGTTTCTATAAAAAAATTTGAGAAATGAATATGATTGGAGAGCATTCTTAGAAAGAAAACTTGAACACGAATGTTAAAGAGCAATTTTGGGAGCTCCTTTATTTCAATAGACACTTGAGCTTTTGGTAATCGAATCTTGTGGTATATTGGGTGCTAGACCTTGGAGAGGCCCTATCTTTTTCTTAAGGACCCAAAATTGAGTTATGTTATTAGTTTGTGTATTCTTTTGAGTGGAGATATCAGTGAAATCAAACTACAAGATGACATGGTGGTATGGTTACTTTACCATGAAGATATCAAATTATGAACTTTAGCATGCATTAGACCACCTTTCCCAATCTTACTCAAAATTAAGTGCCTTTTCTTATTCCACTTATTTGTTTGCAACAAAGATAATGACAAATTAAAATTAGAATGATGGCATGAGTGGGCCAATGCACAAGGGAGGGCAATGCATTCTTCCTCTTTTGGCTTGGCTAGGCCAAGGGGAGTATTCCCTAAGGTTGAAGACATGATAATTAAAGAGAAATAGCTCAAATAGCTAATCTTTCTAGCAAACCAAGCCCCATTGCAATGGGATTATCCAATGGATGTCAGTAAGTTTCCATGCAAGTTCCTATCATAACCGCCTTCAAGTAGAAAACTAGAGTGTGCATGCAACTCAAGATATGCAAATAATTTCCCCTTAACGTGTATGCTAAAAGGGGATTACTTCACACACTTTCAAGAGAGGAAAAAGCACAAATTTATGAAATGATTGGTTGACCTCTAGACTTCCTTACGATGTATTCATGGAACACTATAGACACTTCTAGAGTTGATAGAATATTTGCTTCTAAAATTGATGTAAAGATTCTTTTGTTGTATTTGAAATATGGTGTGATGAAGGGGTTGAAAACAAGATTGGTGCCTTGATCTATGTTGGACCACAATTGAGAAGTCCTCCTCCTTTGTATATTTTATTTGTAGCTTCTCAATAACATGATTTAGCCACATTGGGGTCCCTAATGAATCTAGTCGTGGAGTGTGAGGAGGAGTGAACACCACAATACTAATAGTATCTAGGGTTCCTTCACTTTTTTCATCATATTTTGAGGCTAATTCTTGATCAATATTTTCAATGTGTACCTTTGAGGTAAAAGGATCCTCAATTGGTTGATCTTCCTCTAGTTGCTTACCTTCTAAATGTGTTTTTGGTTTTGTTGATTGAGAAGATTATGGTGCTTTGTATGGGGTGATGAAGGTGGAGTTTGGATTGGTATTTCAAGAGGTGGATTTGAAAATTATGGAGGTGATTGATTTGGAGGGACTAGATCTTGGTGGAGATTGGACAGGTGGAGGATTTGGAGGTGGAAAAGATGAATGTGTTGGTTATGTTTGAGGGGTGAAGGAATAGTTTCCCTAGAGGTAGGAAATGGAAGATATTGAGAGACATGAAGAGGCTAAGTATCCATCATCCTTCTAATAGAAGTAACATGGCCTTCCTCACTCCCATTGGACCATATCTCAATCATCTTTTCATTTTCTATTCTCTTGGTGATAGTAGCCCTTATTTCTCTTTGTTATTTTTGGCTTTGCCTCTTCTACTATTACCCTTGAAGATTCTCCCACTTTAGTATTATTTGTCTTTTGAGTCTTTGTGGTGGTGTATGAATTTAACATAGCATAAGGCTTCTCCAACCATTCAAATGACTTGTTAAACACCATTTTCTCTTTGGCCTCTATTGATTAGTCCTCTCTCATAGACCAATCAATACTTTCAATTGGCTCATTAAATGCCTTATCTATTTTCTATGAATGATGCAATATATTCCCATGTTCCTTCATTTTTTTAGGTGGCTTAGCCACATTATAGGCCTTAATCATGTCAAGGACTAGCTTATAATAATCTCTTATTATTTCCTCATGTTCATCTAGACAATTATCTTAGTGATTTTCTAATGTAGGTTCATATTTGTAATATGCTCCTATTAGTGGGATGATACTCGCAATTGGATCATACCTACTCCTGAGATTATTGAATAAAATCCATGGACAATGGGGGCATCTCCAACTACACTTCCTTTACAATTTATATGTTGGAGTTCATGAGTTAAAATCCACCTTGATGGGGAGGACATGTTTAGCCTTGTGTTTACTGGATACCAACTTTTGAATATTTTTCACCTATCTACAAAGCTCTGGAAGGATGACTCTGTCAATGGGGTATCATGGCAGCTAGTAGGGTGCCTTATGGAAGCCAACCAATTTGATGCAAATGAATTTATTGAATTGGATATACTATTTTCCCTAGTTTGTCAATTCTTTTGTTGTCTCTAGGGACAAACTCCTTGCATAATCACTTTCCAAGCCTCTAACCATTTCATACACAAGGCATCATTCACAATGTAGTAGCTTTTATAACTTTATTTAAGCTCCAAATAGGGAAAGTGATCATATACTTTAGTTTCTCCCAATTGGAGATAATCGACTCTTCGTAGTCATGGAAAATTAGCTTGGTATGCCAATAGGTAGACAAGGTATGAGGTCATATAGAACTTGTTGGACTCTAACACTTCAACCAATTGCTCATGAAGGATATCACTTATAATAGATCTCTAGTAAATTCTCTTCTCCTCTACCATCTATAGGATGTAGTAGCACTTTTGGAGATGGAATCCTTTGAAGCTAGGCTACCCATATACCCTACTTAGGAGTGTGTTGGTATCTTTAGAATCTTCTTTAAATTTATTGCTATATTTCACTCTTTCCATATTAAGTGTAGAATTTCTTGGGACTACAAGAGGATCATGTTGATGAAGGTAGTGGCAATCTTAGTCTTCTTCTCATAAAATTCTAGAGCTCCCTTTATATCAATTTAATCATATTGTGCATATATATGGAAGCCAACAACCTTCTCAATCATGTTGTATTGATGTCCATGAAAATTGTCTAGAAGGGATAAAAACCTTTCTCTACGTATGATTATACCTACAAGCACAAGTCAACACCAAATCTAGGGGTTGGGGTGAGATTGGGAAACTCACAACTTGCACTAGTCTATCCTTTCCATGCATTGGGCCATGAAATTTCTATATATTTTATTATTGACCCTTTAATTGGATTCTTGAATATCCACATGACCCAAGTTTGTATCCCCTATGTCACTATATGGTAAGAACATATTGGATGGGGGGTGATACCCCTTGAAATCATACTTTATCTCTCTATGAAGAAGCTCACCTTACATTTTATTGTAATCGTTCATACAATATAAATATTAGAGACCATCAAGAAATCAAATGAAGAAGTGTTCTTTATGATCAATTACATTAAAACCAACACTTAACCAAAATCAAAATTGTCTCAATATGTATATAAGTCTCATAGTCAAGCTTGAGAGATTAACCATGACTTGTCTTTGAGTATCAAAGAGCTAGGGAGTTTGATACTAGATAAGGGAGTATCCACCATATGGATATCAAGCTTTGTGGATAGTTTACAATCCATAAAATATGCCTAAAATTCATGCCAAACTTGGGAATGTCGATGCCCTGATCTTGCCCAAGGTATAAAGCACTATATGTTGAAGATCAAGCATCATACATACTCTATAACTCATGCCCAAAATGAAAGCACAAGGAGACGAGGAACTCTAAAAATTCAGTGGGAAGATGACATCATCATGATGTCACCATAACATTACCAAGAAAGTTGATTTCATCATGATACCATCAAGAAAGAACCATTAAGGAGAATCTTGATAGATTGATCCCATATAATATATGGAGTGTAAACTATTGAGATCAAATGTTAGGTGCACGTCATAACTTATACTCAAAATGATAGACCATCTAGCAAGACTTCGACAACCTAATCTCAATGTAGGAAAATAATGTGATGTGCTAAGGATTAGAGGTTCGCCATATTGAGTAACAACTTCCTAAAAGGTTAGACCATCAAATTTAAAAGACTAATAAACCAAAAATTAGAGACGTAACATAAGACTTATCAAGAGATAGGGGTCAAACTTATCATCTAACCCATATAAAATAATAGGAAAAAAATGAAAATTGATCTTGGGAATGTTACCAAGTGAATGTGTCAAGGACTAGAGATCAAGAGCACAACCTAAAACATGCTCAGATAGGGAGGTTTGATCTACTAATATTTAAAGATAGTGAATGTTAGATGTTAGAGAGTGGGGATTAGAGCAACCCAAGGTATCATACCAAAAATGGAATGAAGGGATTAAAATGTTCAATGAACCAACAAGGTGGTGTGACATAATCACAAACAACCTCAAATATCATGTTAAAAGAAAAATATATTTGAACGTAAAAATTCATTGAAAATGAAAGGAGAAAATAACAATTAAAAATGCATTGAAAATAAAAAAGAAAGAGGAAAAAGCGAAATCAACCAACAATGAATCCATACATATAAAATATGTACAAGAAAACATGAATGACCAAGAAAGTAAAAAAATAATCACTCAAACAAATAGGTAAAATACCATTAAAGAATGCACAAGGTCAAAAATCTATACCTAGTAAGGATTTAGAGAGGGAAGTTGAACACATGTACAACAAGCCAACACACACAAATATATCAAGATATGAACATAGCCACACAAGCCTAGAGTGCACCAAAAATGTCAAGCTCATAGTAAGGTTTTATAGCAAGAGATAATCACCAAAGCATCAAGGAAGCCAAACTCACAAGAAAAAGTGAATAAAGGAAAGGGACAAATAAATAAAAAAATTCTCAAACATGAGTGGGACAATTCCCATTAATGCAAGTTACTCATCATAAATGGAGAGTTGAGGGTAGGTTTGGGATATATCATATCTTGTGCCATAGATTGAGGTTTCAAAGTTTCACTTGTTGTCATGCCAAGATGATGAACTCTAAAAGTCTAATAGGTGATAAATTGACCCAACACTAACCATTGAGAGTTGGTATGGGGGAGGATTATTTATAGTCATGCCAAGATGACTAAATTTGATAGGTCGATTGATACCCAAGAATATGAGCAAGAACCTAGGGAAAATGTTAGATTTTTAGGGATGCTTCTACTATCTTATTGAGATGAAAAACCCAAAAATTATGACATATCAAATGATATAAAATAATCAAAGGAAAACATTCAAACCTGAAAAAAAATTTAAAACAACAAAGATAACTTAAGTAAAAAATGGGGTGTGGGTGTAGGGCACAACAATCATAGTAAAGTATAGTGGATTCTACTTCTAGCCTAAAATATAGATATAATATATTAAGCTAGATCACTTCCTTTTATAAGCATGAGTTGCTATCATGTACTCTATTTTTATAGTGGACAAGGTGACCATAAGTTGTTGCTTATTTATTCAATTGATCACACCACTAAAAACAATGAAAATGTATCCACTAGTGGATATTCTATTGTTGACATCTCTTTCCCAATTTGAATCTACATATCCAAAAATAGAATATATAGATGTATATATATATAGGATATCCATGATAACATAAGGAATACTCAAAATTGCATTGCATATACATGAAGACCATCTTCACTACATCCTAATGTACCGATCCAAGATTAATCAAAAATTTACTAAGGAATCCCATTGCTTGGAAAATATCTGGTCTTCTAAAGATCATAGCATACTCTACTCATAGTGTACTTCCCACTAGGAGAAATTAGACATTATTCAATATATAATTTTTTCCCCATTGTAACAAAAATACATAATGACTTGTAATTTATCATTTTAAATGTCTCCAAAACTGAGTTCACATATTTATCTTGGCTAACAAAAGTTTTTTATTTAGTCCATCTCTTTTGATCTTCATCCCCAATATGTACCTAGATATCCCTAAGTCCTTAATCTCAAACTATACTAAAATTTGATACAATTCAATTCACAAATAAAACCTTTCCCATTACCTAAAAGTAACAAATCATTAAAATATAATACAATAACGAGAATATGATCATTTTACATATTATAATAGATGCAATGATATGATTTAGATGTCAAAAATTTGATAATAAACACAAAAGAATCAATTTTTTGGTATCACATCCTAGGATATTGCTTGATACCATATAGTGATTTATTCAACTTACAAACTACATGTTCTCCACCTTTATCAATTTAATGCTCTGACTATGTCATTTAAGTATCTTCCTCCAAATCACAATGAAGGAATTTTGTCTTGACATCCATTTTCTCAACCTCAATATCATACATTATAGTAAGAGATAATATAAATAAAAAATATGTCAACTTTATGACTAGGAAAAAAACATCACCATAATCTATTCCCTCAGCTTAGGAATAAACCTTTGCAACCAATCATTCCTCAAGTACTTCTCAACACTATCATTAGACCCTATTTTTATTTTGAACACCCATTTACATCTAATAGGATTTTTTCCATCAAACAAAGGTACTAGGTCTCATGTATTTTTTCTTCAAAGAAACCATCTCCTCATTCATGGCCACCTTCAAGTACTTTGAATTATTCAAACCCATTACCTCCTTTAGAGTCCAAGGCTCATTAATGTTAGTAATAAAGAAAAAAATACATCTCTAATTAGAGGGAGTATACCTTTTTGGTTGTCATCTTTGTCAAGTGGACATCCTCGATGACAGAGGTGGAGGTTCTATCTCTTCTTGAGAAATCTTTGAAATATTTAAGCTCTAGTCCTTTTTATGTCCTACATGGTATTTTGGTTCAACCTTTTAATATTTGGGGTTAGTTGATCCATATCTTTCTTTTCATCCTTCTCTAGTTACTATACTATGGAAGAAGACTTAACTTATCTAAAGATAACACTTTTTCTATACAAAATATCTTCACACCAAATATACATTTTGTATCCTTGTTATCCAAATTTAATTACTTTTTCGTAGGCACGTGTGCATATGCCTCAACCAAATACTTGAAGATGTCTCAATGAAGTTTTTTTTTCTCAACAACACCTTTATGGGTGTCTTATCAACAAGAGGTAATGTAGGAGCCTTGCTAACTAGGTAACAAGCTATGGAAATTTATTCTTCCTAGAAAATCTATTTTAGGATGATACCATTGAGGATACTCCTATCCCTCTCCATCAATATACTATTCATTCTTTTCACAACTCTATTTTTGTGATATGTGTATTGATTTTTCTTATGTATTTCTATCCCATAGTAATTACATAATCTATCAAAATATATTGAACAAAACTCACCATAATTATTAGTCCTCAAAATAATAATCTTCCTAGCAGTCATTATCTACAAGAGCTTTAAAATGATCAAAGAATTTATATTTACTTCAAAGGAAATACACCCATATCCTTCTACTATAATTATCAGTGAAAGAAATATAACATATAGATTTGAAAATTAAAAGAATATTAACATGACCAAATACATCAAAATGGATTAAATCCAATACCCTAAATATTTATGAATACTAGAGTAAAATTGAACATTTTTTTCATATACACAATGTTCACAAAAATCAAATTTGAGATTATGGTCATTTATCCCCTCAAAAATATTTTTATTTTTTAAGGTCCTTAAAGCCTTCTTACCTATATGACCTATTATTTGGTGCTATAACATTATTGTTAGAGTAAATATGAAAATGAGCTAATAATTAATCATTAGTTAATTATTAGGCTCCTTTTATTTTATTCACTTAAGCTAAACTTAAGAGTGCTTTTTTATGTCATGTTGTCTCATAATATAAGATGGAGACACTTTCCATGTGATCCAATCTAATCCTCACCTAGAGTTTCATCTAGGGTTTGATTTTATTTTATTTTATAAGCATTCATTGATACATTGTAATTTATGCAATTGTATTCATTTAGATTAATTAATATAAAAGTCATCATGATTTTCTTGATCAAATATCTTCTCAAGGTTGCATAATACAATTTTTCTTTCTCTCTTCATATGATAGATGTTTTTGATTTTGAAATTACTTTTTGAAGCTATGGGGTTCACCATCAACTCCAACATGGTATTAAAACTTTGGATTTATGACTTCATATCCATTTTTGAGAGATCCATCCTTGAGGAAAATATTGGCTCATTTTGGAGTGAAATGAGCATCATTTTGAGTCTAGAACACCCAAAAACCATAAGATCACCTATCAATTCATCAAAATCAGAGTTACTTTATTTTTTAGGGTTGTACAAATCTCAAGGAAAAAATATGTATGATTGAATAGTTGTCATAAGGCTTGGGTAGGTCCTATGAATGCTTGCATAAACCTAGTATGAGAGGGTTTTTAAAATTTGGTTTTAGATTTAATTATTTTCTGAAAGTAAAAATATGAAAAAAAGGTTTTATTGCAGGGTACAAATTGTACCTTGCATTTGTGCCTATCTACAACAAGTCTTTGACCAATGGTCTACACAATGAGAGCCATGTGGCCTCAACTACAATGTTACAACCATTAGAGGCATCAAAAACTCACTCGACAAATTTACCAAATGGTTGTCAACTGATTTCTATTAACCAACTTTCTTTTTCAATGGTATTCATACTTGTTTGCAGATTTTTAGTCAATAGGGAATATTTAGAGCCTAAAAATTATATTCCAACAACAACAAATATTTTGATAATAGTGGTATATAAATAAAAAATTGATAATACCAAAATTTTGTTAGCTAATGTTAGCACAATACCACCTTGCATGCCCCCTTTTGGCAATAATTTAGCCGAAAGGAGCTATTTTTATTTTTTCCATATTTTGGGTGTACATTGTCAATTTTTTCCAAATAAGATATCATTAAAAAACTAGTTCCACATAATTTCTAGTGGTGTATGTCTCATCACCATATTTTTTGCTAGTATAATTTATTGCCTATTGAAGTTAGACCATTAGTTTTATCTTTAGAGCTTGTAACTTTTCTCTTGTAATCTCGATTTTCATGATTATTGCAGTGTTGGAAAGGTATTTAATATCTCTTTAGATCTATCCATGAATTTTTTCTATAATATTCCCTAAGTAATTTTTATTTAATTTTTTGTGATTTCACATTCTAGTCAATTACTTGGACATCTTAGCACCTGAATTTTTTTTATTTGTATTGGATGACTTCATTTGATATTATTTACAAGCATGAAGTTTATTAGTCTATAATTTAATAATTTGAGGATATATCATGGGTTTTTTGTTCATCCTTTTATAGTAATTATAGAAAAGGATAAATATGAGTCCTTGCAAAACAACATCCTTACACATATCAAGTGTCTTGCTTTTTCCTCTTATCTATATGGAATCATATCTAAACTAGAAACACTAGGGAGTACATAAGCTTAAGGTAGCATTGTTGACTATGCTGCAAGAGTGATTCATTTAAGTGGTCATCATGACATTATGTGTATTGTATTGGACATTGATTGTCCCCGCACACTTTGAATTTGACTTTGGGAGATCCATGAAGACCCTCATATCTCTCCATTCTCGATGAATCTTGCTACATATTCTCATTCACCTTGATGATGCAAATAATATATTTGGATTTGGATTCCCTATTCATCCAACTTATGGGAACGACTTCCCTAATCACTAGTGGATCTATTTCTTCCTAAGGGGAGAAATGTTGTTTGTAGGTAATGGATCATGTTTTGTCCTCAAGATTTATTATTGGAACAAGATCTACTTATTAATGGGGGGGTGTAATATGCCAAATGTTCACTGAAGTAAATTTCCTAAGTTTTTATTGAGCAAGTAAAATAAACTATGTAACAAGCCATTGCAATAATTTTTTTTCCTTTATTGAAAATATATGAAAAAAGATTCTATAACAATGTACAATAAGGATTTCCATTCCATTCCATTACAATATTTCACCTACAAAACTACATACATAACTCCTTCGAGCTTCATAGCATAAGATATAGATGGTCCAGGAATCCGCCTTTCAAAACCTTGGTTTTCTGTCACCTGCTGAGGAGGAGAAGCATCACTCAAGCACTTTTCCGCCAACCATGGAATCATATGCGGTCCCCCACACATCTATCAATGATAGATGGCCCCACCCTTCGACGAAGGTATTGGTTGGGTAACCCCGTATGACATACCATTCTGAGCTTAGTGTTGTGTTCTACATCACTAGGATTTATAACCTACGCTAGGTATCCATCATGCATTTAAATGGAAACAATGAACTGACAGTGGAGTCTCATAAATCTCACTATCTATAGTGGAATCTCTGATAATCACAGTACTTTGGTTAAAGTGTTCTCACTCAAGATAATCGAGCAATGGTCTACCATTCACCTACACTATGGCAAGCTCATTTTGACTTAAGGCCATTACATCTATGCTTAGGAAATCCCTCTCCATGGGAAAGCTACTCCCCAGGATAACCTATCTCTAACACAACCTAAGGTAATACAACTCAATAAGAAAAGTGCAAGTTCCCTGTCTTCACTGGACAACATTCCCAAGAGTAACCTACTAGCCATCTAACATAATTAATTATCTAACTATGAGTGTTCCTTAAGCTTGTCTATGTTTAATCATATTAGTATAATAACAATACCTATGATAAACGTACCCTCTTACACATGTCTACTCATGTCTAGTATAATAATAGTACCTATGGCAAGCAGTCCCTCCTATCATGGAGTACTTACAAACATTTTACAAAATAGGGTAAATAGTATTCTCTTTTCTTCAAGGAAACAATACTTTTCCCTATATGCAATTAACTATAAAAGACTTGTTTAAGTAGTCATAAAGTAAATAATTCAATACTAATGCAAATAAGGGGAGAATATCCTCATGCCCGTGATAAGCTTTCCAACTAACTAGTTGTAGTCACAACACTTCCAAATCAGCAATTAGCTTGGTATTGATCCTTCAACAAAGACTCAATATCTATTATCTCTCAAGTTGGAAAATACTTCTCTCAGAATAATAATAATCTCACTTTAAAACTCAAGACTCTCACTCACTATTTTTGATAGAATATCGTAGATAGAAATGTATGCAAAATGCATAAAATTTTCACAAGAAATAATGCATAGAAAAATGTGTAAACTTGTATAAGGAATGCGTCCAAACATATGAACTTACTCCTTTATTTGTACAAAAAATTGGTAACATCTCTACCTATAGTTTAGGCATGATTTTGATAGCAACAAGCATGCATAACAACACCTCTAACTCAACTCAAAATATGGTGAATATGAAAGCATATAATTAACTTACACAACAACAAATCGATTTAGTTAAATGATAACAATTAGAGACCAATTCAAATCTCCATGTGATAGAATTCGATTTGCATCTAAAAAAAACATCTACAGGTTAAAGAATTCAAAGGTGATGCTAAGAATTATTATGTTCTCTCAAAGATGGTGTGGTTTCCTCCTTTTGAGAAATAGTCAACAACAAAGGTGTGCCACCAAGTTAAATATTAACTAAGTCATGATATATATGTCGATTCACTCAATGAATCAATTTGACATAGTCGTTGATATGTTTCCATGTATTTACAACTGTTTGGTTGATGCAAAATAATGTGGTAATTGAGTTGACTAAGTCCATGGTTTCAATAAGGCATCAAATCATTCTCTTCTTGAATATTTACTTAATGGTTGTGCTAAGTTTGCAAATCACAAACTCTTCTATTGTTGACAACAAGAGCATAAAATGCAGCCCAAAGAATATGTATAGTCATAACTATTCACAAAGTTTGACCACTAAGTTGTTCATGATAATCAACTTCAAAAGCCATATATATAGCCTTATAATCGACTGATAATCATTGCTTTAGATAGTCGATCTCAAAGCTAGTATCATTTAAATATATATACATAACTTATACATATATATACTTACATATATATATTAACACACACACACACACATATATATATATATATATTTATATGTATACGTATATATGTATAAGTTAGTATATATCCATATTTATCATATGTCAATAAAGCATGTATATATAATCGATATACAAAAGAATACATCAAAATAGCAATCACATTGTTATATTAATATATTAGTTGTGTATATATATATTCATATATGTATGCCTCTATGTACATGTATGTGTATGTATGCATGTATCGATACATTTGTATGGGCATGTCCATTTGCTACCATACACGTATATGGATACATATATACATATTGATATATGTATATACATTATATATATATGTATATACATTATATATATGTATATACATTATATATATATGTATATACATTATATATATGTATATACATTATATGTATACACACACACATTCAATTCTCACACCAAATCATACACAATCACTATGGTATTGATACGAGGCTACGAGTGATATGTCTATATGTTTACATATGCATGTTGTTGGTTCTATAGGATAGTTCCATGCGCATAAGCAACTTGTGCATGAGTATGCATAGGTACATCTACCTATATACCCTTATGTACGTGTTCCTTTGTGCGTATGGTCTATCATCGTCATGCATGTGTGTAAACATACACATACCTCATATGTTCCATATATCAATAAAAGCATAATAATAAGGAAGGAACTCATAAGATCAAATAGATAAACATCACCCAATAATGTACTACATAGTAAACTAGACTCTTACTAAAGCAAACATAATAACTAAGGATGACTTACCAACTTCCCACTTAATAATCGGCTCAATTATTCTACTATGGTGTGTGTAAGCTCATATAGGTTACATTACTGGTTACCCAACCAAGACCTTCTCCCGAGTGATACTTCCCCTCTACCTGGAGGAATTGAACATATACCTGCAATCACTAACACATGCACACGACAACTAGCTATTCACAAAATATGCAGTATACATATTACATCTCCAAAGTTAGAATATTAACACAATATTCAACCAATCACATGAATTCAAAATGCATTCCTTCATATAACATTAATTGAGATGATATTCATTCATTAAGCAGTGATAAGAAAATGCACACACAATTTATTCATCCACTGAATTCACATTACATTCAAAATTTACCCTACATAGTAATAGTAAATAGTAATTGCACAATTGGGGTGTAGCATACTTCCCTCTTGTGAATCATCATCCCCAATTATTTTATGTAGAAACATAAAACAAAACAAACAATCAACAAATTGTTTCTAGCATTCTCATAACAATCTAAAATATGAGGAAAATTTTGCTGAATTTCAGCATAATCTTCCCAAGTGGCTGAGTCTTCTACATACTGATCCCACTAGACTTTGCATTACAAAACCTCCTTGTTATGCAAGCAAAGCTTACATTTTCTGAGCACCTTGACGGGCTTGAGTGTTACCACTATAGGGTCTTGTACCTATAAAGTAGTCCAATCAATTACATGATTATCACTAGGTACATACCTCTTAAGGTAAGACACATGGAAGACATTATGCATTCTAGCAAGATTTGGTGGTAATGCTATTCGATAGGCTACCGGATTCACTTCCTCTAGAATCTCAAAAGGTCCAAAATAACACGGGGCTAACTTGGAGGACTTTCCAAATTTTATGGAGCTCTTGTGAAGTTTCACTCTCAACAACACTTTGTCACCTACTGCAAAATTTTGGGGCACTCTCTTAGCATTGACATAACTTTTTGGATGATCATTAGCTTCATCAAACCTTTGCTTAACAATCTTAACTTGCTTGTCCATTTTAGCCAACATCTCTAGCCCAAGAGTCACTCTATCCTTGAGTCTATTCCAACTTATAGGAATTAGACGCTTTCGACCATACAATGCTTCGAAAGGAGGATATTTATCATTGAATGATATGAATTGTTATAAGAAAATTTGACCAAGGGTAAGTAGTCTTCCCACTTGTACTACTGATCCATGCAATACATTCTCAGTAGGTCTTCCAATACTTGATTCATGCTTTTGGTTTGTCCATCTATTTCTGGATGATATGCTGAGCTAATATTAGTTCAACTGAGTCCCTAGTGTATAAAACAAGGTTTTTAAAACCTAGAAGTGACTCGGCATCCCTATTTGAGATAATATTCACTAGAATCCATGCAACCTAAACACTTGCACAAAATTTCTTGCTATGACAGGTGCTCCATCAGTTAGATTCTCGAGTATAAAATGTGCGACTTTGGTAAGCTTATCTACTACCACAAGAATGTCATTTTGCTTATTCCTATACATAGGAAATCCTTGCACAAAGTCGATACTTATGACTTGCCACTTCCTCTTTGGTATGTCATGTGGATATAAAAAGCTTGCAAGATGATGATGTTCCACTTTCACCCTTTGACATTCAATACACCTAGCCACAAAATTAGCAGCATCTCCTTTCATCCCTTTCCAAAAATATAACAACTTCACATCCGCCATCATTTTGGTCACTCCAAGGTGTCCAAAGTACAGTGCTTCATGTACTTCTTTCCATACTAGATTTATTAACTCCACTACATTAGGTATGTGCATCCTACCTTTATATCTAAGTAATCGATTAGGTTCAAAATGAAAACCCTCATACCTAGAATTTGGTGGATTATTGGCTAGTTCCTGCTTGACTTGAAAGTAGTACTCATCCTCTTTGCACTTTTGCAACACTTGTCCCTTAAAGTTCATTTGAATGGTTACTATTGAAGCAATATGACATCTTCAACTCAAGGCATTGACAACCCTATTCTCTTTCCCTTTTTATATAATAGATATTGAAGTCATATTCAACTATTAACTCCAACCATCTTCTCTTCCTAGCATTCAAATTAGGTTGAGTGAAAAGGTACTTTAACCCATTATGGTCAGTTTTTAATTCAAAGGGTTTCCCTAACATGTAGTGCCTCCACATTTGTAATGTGTGAACTACAACTGCTAACTCTAAATCA
The DNA here is from genome assembly GCA_007258455.2 of Sequoia sempervirens. Taxonomy (NCBI): domain Eukaryota; kingdom Viridiplantae; phylum Streptophyta; class Pinopsida; order Cupressales; family Cupressaceae; genus Sequoia; species Sequoia sempervirens. Next base: position 47,200 of record VDFB02168388.1, read on the forward strand.
TGCGATGCATAATTTTTCTCATAAGGTTTTAGCTTTCTAAACTCATAAGGAATCACTTGCCCATCTTGCATTAACACACCTCCTAAACCTTCACTGCATGCATTTGTGATAACTATAAAGTTACCCTAAAGATTTGGTACTTTCAAGATTGGTTCAATAGTCAACTTCTCTTTAAGTAGATCAAAGGCTTCTTGACACTTGTCAGTCCACTCATATTTCTTCCCTTTTCTCTAAAAAGAGATGATTGGAAAAACAATCTTAGAGAAATTAGCAACAAACTTTCTATAGTACCTTGCTAGACCCATAAAAATTCTTACCTCGGACACATTCTTGGGTATAGGCCACTCAAGTACTATCTTGATATTAGATGGATCTATAGATATTTCATTCATTGAGATTACATGTCCTAGATAATGCACTCTCCTTTGGAAGAAAGTACACTTAGAGAGTTTACCATACAACTTGTGTTCTCTTAGACGTTGTAGAACTAGCTCTAAATGTCTATAGTGTCCTCCTCATCCTTGGAATAAATTAGGATGTCATCTAGAAAAACCAAGAAAAAATTATCTAGGCAATCTCTAAATACACTATTCATCAAATTCATAAATGTAGCCGATGCATTTGTTATCCCAAAAGGTAAAATTGTGAACTCATAGTGTCAATATCTAGTTTTGAATGTAGTCTTAAAGATATCTTCATCTCTAATTCTCAACTGGTGATATCTAGAATTCTTATCTATCTTCAAGAATATGGTAGCTCCTCTCATTTGATCAAAAAGACCATCAATGTGTGGCAATAGATACTTGTTCTTCACGATGGCTTTGTTAAGCATACAATAGTCAATGCACAAACACAAAGCACCATCCTTCTTTTTCATGAAAATAACCGGTGCTCCTCAAGGCAAAACACTTGGTCTTATTAGCCATTTTGACAATAGTTCATCCAACTATGCCTTAAGATACATTAACTCAGTTTTTGTCATCCTGTAGGGCACCTTGGAAATAGGTTCAGACCCTAAAATTATATCTATAGAGAAATCAAATATCCTCTTCAGTGGTAACCTAGGTAACTCCTCTGGAAACACATCTAAATTTTTTCTCAATATAGGATATCTTTCCATGTACTACATTCTAGTGTCATCTTTTTTACCATCTTCCATCTCTTGGAAGCTTTGGGAATCCAAGTTATGATTAAGATCTTCTTCAAGTTCTTCAATATTAACGACAAAGAGTTTGCACCCTTTCTTCTTAGCCCTCACTAGTTGCAATGTCGAGATTTGATGAATCTTTACCTCTCTAGGTATCCCTTGGAACTTCACTTGGTTTCCAAAATTATCTAGGAATTCTATTGTTTTTTTGCATGAAAATCTACCTTAGCCCTATGTCTCCACAACCCATTCATTCCTAAGATAACATCATAGGATCCTAATGGTGCAACATAAAGGTTTACTTCTATAGACAAACAAGGTAGCTCTATCCTAGCCTCAAACAAACATTGTTCCACCTTTGCTCTTGTTTGGTTTGCATACTCTACATCCCAAGATGTTGCCATGTGTCTAGCCTTTCTAGATAATTGCATAGCTATTCTAGGTGGAATGAAATTCTCGGTTGCACCAGTATCATTGAGAACTGAAATGGGTAAACCAAACAAAATACCCAAAGTTTCAATAGGAGTTGCCTGATACTCTGCTTGGTGGTCATCCACTACTGAATCTATCCTTTGTTGGAACATTTCCCATTGAGTAGGTAGTGAACTACCAGAAGGCTTACTAAGACAATGTCTAGCAAAATGGTCTCCCCCACAATTATAGCATTATATAAATGGTACCTTCTTCTTTTTGGGTTCTCGAGATCCACTAGTGTTTTTGGTATTTCCTCAGTTGGAACCATTCCTTCTTCGCTAGCTTCTAGAATCTTTTCCATTGTTTTGGTTACCTTTTCCTCCTTGCTTAGGTAGATTTTGCACAACCTCCACCTTCCTTGGAGTTGGCTTATCAAGAATTTCTGCAATTTTCTTACTGTCTTTACTTTCTCGTTGGTTGGAGATAGCCCTAAGATTTTGCTTCTGCTTAATTTATTTTTCATATACAAGATCTATAGTTGTAGGACCATGCATATCTACTTCTCCTTTGATTTGATTGTTAAGTCCCATTATAATTTTTCTAATATGAAAGTGTTAATCCTTGTGATATATAGGAACATAATGTAGAATTCAGGTAAAATTCTCCCAATATTCGTTGATTGACATATTTCCTTGCTTCAAACTTTGGAAATTAGTGAGTTTTTCATCATAGTATAGTTGGGACAACCATCAATTGTGAAAAATCTCAACAAATTCCCCCCATATTAGCTTCCATGAGTTGATATCGAGTTCCAAATTTTTGTTCATCGACCAGGTTGAAGCTTCTTGAGCTAACTAGTATGCACCCCAAGTGACTTTAGTGGTCTTAGTGTAATTTCAGATTTCAAAATACTTTCCCATTTGAACAAGCCACGCCCTAGCTTCATCCCTACTGGCGCTTCCCTCAAACTTGGGTGGAACAATCTTCTTCATATCCTTAGAAAGTGTGAAAGCCATATGCTTCTTATTTCTTTCCTTAGATGGTGTTGGTGATCTTTCTTTTTCGAGATCATTGGTTTCATCATTTCCATGAGAATATTTTTCGCCTTCATTCTCATTAACAAGAACCTCTTTCTCAACCCTAGCTTGTGCCTTTTCTTGTTCAAGATTATCTAACCTTGCCAAAATTTGGTCAAACCTAGCTTCAATTCCTGTTGGTCCTTGCCCAACTTCTTGGATATTTCCATGATTGGTTCATGTCCTCACTATCTTCACAAGATCGGTTTTTACCTGAATGTTTTATCCACGTTAGACTAAATTACATTATCAACTATCTTATGGAAAACATTAGAAATGGGCATTCACATGCACATAAAGAATTGCACATAATATTAAGCATGTGCTTTTGATAAACAAATAATTTTATTCATTTCACAAGGATTTCAATATCCTTTGATTACTTGGAGTGACTATTTAGATAGTTGAGTGGAGAGTATCCCTCATATTCACTCTTTGACACATAACTTAATGGAGTATATCCTACAGACTAAGATTGTTGCTCATCTCAATCTTTTTTTTCATCCCTTAATTGTTCATATCTATCCCAAAATGGATAGTAGCCTTCAGATTTATCATCTGATACATAGTTACGAGTTTCAATTCCAATATGGTGTTCATCAACAATATACTCTACCCTTTTTATAGACATTTTTTCATGAGACCATTTCTCATCTGGTTGATCTCGAGGTACATATCCCTTAGACTCGTTACTTGAGGAAATTACTATTACCTCTTCTAATGGAAGAACTCTAGGGCCCCGAAAGATGAATGTTGGGTTGACACTTCCTTCTGAGGGAATATCCCTGGAAAGTGATAATGACTCATACTTTTTTGGTGAGATGGAAGATATATTGTTGTACATAGTCTCCATCTTCATCTTCCTCTTCACATCACTAATTCAAGAGTGTGTGACTGAATGTTTCAGTGTCACTGAACTATATGACATTGTTGTTGTAGTTGGCTCCCTTGATTGTTCTAACCATGGATTCTCTTTCCTTCTTGGCCTTGAGGTAGCGCTCGTTTTTGATTACTAACTTTTGAGATGTTAATCTGAGACACACCATCCTAGCACAAGAATTCACAACATTAGATAACATTGGATGGAAAGAATGATGAGCTCATAGGTTCTAGATCTAAACCTGGTAGCTCTGATACCACATGTAATATGCCAAATGTTCACTGAAGTAAATTTCCTATGTTTTTACTGAGTAAGTAAAATAAACTATGTAACAAGCCATTGCAATAAAAAAATTTCCTTTCTTTACTGAAAATATATGAACAAAGATGCTTTAACATTGTACAATAAGGATTTCCATTCCATTACAATATTTCACCAAGAAAGTACAAAGCTACATACATAGCTCCTTCGAGCTTCATAGCATAAGATATAGATGGTCCAAGAATTTTCCTTTCAAAACCTTGGTCTTTTGTTGCTTTCTGAGGAGGAGAAGCATCATTCAAGTACTTTTCTGCCAACCACGGACTCATATGTGGTCCCTCACACATCTATCAATGATAGATGGACCTACCCTTCAACATAAGTATTGGTTGGGTAACCCCATACGACATACCATTTTGAGCTTAGTGTTGTGTCCTACATCACTAGGATTTATAACCTATACTAGGTATCCTTCATGCATTTAAATGGACACAGTGAACTGAAAATGGAGTCTCAACAATCTAACTATCTACAGTGGAGTCTCAGACAATCACACTACTTTGGCCAAAGTATTCTCACTCAATATAATTGAGTGATGTTCTACTATTCACCTACACTATGGAAAGCTCATTTTGACTTAAGGCCATTATATCTATGCTTAGGAAATCCCTCTCCATGGGAAAGCTACTCCCTGAGATAACCTATCTCTTTAACAAAACCTAAGGTAACATAACTCAATAAGAAAATTACAAGTTCCCTCCCTTCACTAGACAAAATTCCCAAGAGTAACCTACTAGCCATCTAGCATAATTAATTATCTAGTTATGAGTGATAATTAAGCTTATCTATATTTAATCATATTTAGTATAATAACAATACCTATGATAAAAATACCCTCTTACCCATGTCTACTCATGTCTAATATAATAATACCTATGACAAACAGTCCCTCCTATCATGGAGTACTTACAAACATTTTACAAAATAGAGTAAATAGTATTCTCTTTTTTTCAAGGAAACAATACTTTTCCCTATATGCAATTAACTATAAAAGACTTGTTTAAGAAGTCATAAAGTAATGTTGAAATGAACAAGACAACTGAGATAGGGGGTGAGTTAGTTGTATCTAATCAAATTCACCACAAATCTTAAACAATTCCACATCCACTGTAATCTATTATTAAGTATGAGCATGAAGAGCAGATAGCAAAAATAAAACACAAGAAACACTATATTTACATGGAAAACCAAATAAGGGAAAACCACAATGAGGATTAACTCACAATATAAGAGTAATTGCAAAACCATTTACAAAGAGGCTCACTGCCAGAGGGCTCACTACCCAAGATAGGACTCACTGTCCAAATGGGAGGCTCATTGCCTACAGATAAAGAAAGATAGAAAGAAGAATGTTACACAGAGAACATTATCTCAATGCAATAGAAGGTCCACCACAACAACTTGCACACATCTGAAGCCTTGATCAAAGAATTGCAGACACCATCAACTCACTGCTTTCTGGAGTCCAACACATTGAAGTCCTTACTGCCTCAGTTCACACAATATCTCACATCTACCTTTCTTCTCACACTTGTGGAGTTCAATCCTTGAAATCTTGTCTTATATTTATACCATATTCAACCTTAGAAACTTTCTCCAAGGTCTGCTACAAACTCTTCATTTTATAAATTCAAACTACGGTGATAAGAATAGAGCAGGACAAACCAACACTTAACCAAGAACCAAAAAAACATCTTGGATCAATCACACACTTCCTTAATTGATACTTATCCTTCGCATGATGTGTAAGCACAAGGTTAGCCAAACCTAATGAAAACGCCAATGAACTTTGAAGTACGCACTTTCGCAACAAGAAGATAACATGTAGACCACATAACATGCTTCATCATACACAAGAACACATCTTGGATGCCTTCAGATTCATCTGTAGCTACTACAACAACCTTAATACATAGAACACTTTCCATTAGTCCATCAGGACTATATAGACACACATAGTAACTCTGAAACTAGTCTTCTAGAGCACCAAACCATGAAATTTTTTGATAGAACATAGATAACACCATTACAAGCCTTCTTCTAGATTTGCAAGACCTAAAAAAAACCAGTGGAGGATTGTGGAGAAAATATATTTCTCCCAGTCTATAGACAAACAAATATGCTAGATTAGTTCACAAATTGGTGAACTCAACTTTCACTCTTCATCAAACCAGAAGCTATAATCCAAGATATATCACCCAAGGATTCCCTTAAACAACACTTAAGATCTGTACAAGCATAGGATCAACACAAAAGAAATGTAGAGCACATTCTAAACACACACACAATTCTATCTTCACTATTTATTATTTTTCTCAAAAGTACTTGGTAACTCATCATATCAGCACACCTAAAATACCATAAAGATAGCTCCATGTACTCACAATATCTCTATAGTATCTCAACTATACGTGAACAACCTACAATCATTTGATTCCTTTCTTTGCAACAACCTATATTGTGTTGGCATCAATGGAAACATTAATCACAACACCACCATACTCATTCATACTTGCAACAATCTCCCCCTTTGTCATTGATGGAAACACATGATGTGAAAAACCATCAAAGATAGCAATATCCTTTTTCTTTCACAATTATTTTTCACATGACTCTCTCTCCCCCTTTGACATCAATGACAAAGAACAAAAAGTTTTTACATAATTCTTCAATCATAGATATTTCTGATCACTCCCCTTTAGGAGTGCACCCATGACAACACACATATTATACAACAACAATGATACTTCCTACTCCTTTGGAGAAAACCCCAGTCATCAACCCAGAAAAATGATGAATATATAGATCCATTGAACTAATGCACCTCTATGTGCACCTAGTTCAAAGGAGAGGCAGTAACCCCCAACTTCTCTCGGAGATACTCAAAAGTATCCTTAGGAAGAGCCTTAGTAAATATATTAGTAATATGATCCTTTGTAGGCACATATTCAAGCCTGACTTCATTATCCAATACCTTCTCTATTAAGAAATAATATTTGATAGATATATGCTTTGTCCTTGAATGCATTACTAGATTCTTTGAAATATTTATTGCACTTGTATTATCATAGAAGATAGAGATAGGCTCATCACACATCACTCCTATATCCTTCAATATTTGCTTCATCCATAGTACCTGTGTATAACAATATGTTGTTATGTACTCAACCTCTGTAGTGGATAAAGAGATTGAATCCTATTTCTTTCTTAGCCATGAAACCAACCTGCATCTAAGAAAGAATGCACCACCACTTGTACTCTTCCAGTCATCTACACAACCATCCCAATCTGCATTAGTGTAAGAACTTAAAGTAAAATCATTATCCTTAGGATACCACAAACCATAATCCAAAGTCCCTTTTAGATATTTGAATATCCTTTTCATAGTTGTAACATGTGTCTCTTTGGGTTCTTGAAATGTAGCAACCAAACATATTGCATGCATGATATCCAATCTAGTAGTAGTAAGATATAGCAGTCCACCAATCATAGATCTATACTTTCTCTGATCAACATTAGGAGATTCATCATACTTAGTTTTCATCCAGTCACCATAGGGGTACAAAACGGTTTGGAGTCATCCATTCCAAACTTCTTCAACAATTCTTTAACATACTTTGATTGTGAAATGAATATGCCCTTATATGTTTGATTCACTTGAAGTCCAAGGAAGAAATTCAACTCACCAATCATAGACATTTCAAACTCTTTTTGCATCTACTCTAAAAATTTCTTGCACATACCCTCATTTCCTCCAAATATAATATCATCAACATACACTAATACTATCAAAATTTTGTTTCCTTCAATCTTGAAATAAATATTACTATTTGTGGAGCCTTTGTAGAACCTTTGCTAAGTCAAATACCTGTCCAACCTTGCATACCATTCTCTAGGAGCCTCTTTAAGTCCATATAGTTCCTTTTTAAACTTACAGACCATGCCTGGTTGATCTGATAACTAAAATCACTCCAATTGTTCCATGTAGACCTCTTCTTCCAATTCTCCATTTAGGAATGCAGACTTAACATCCATCTGGTATACCTTGAAATATTTGTGAGCAGAAAATGCCAAAAACATCCAAATAACCTCCATTCTTGCCATTGGGGAAAATGCCTCCTCAAATTATATTCCTTCAACCTACGAATAAAATTTTCACACAAGCCTTGCTTTGTTTCTTACTACTTCACCATTCTCATTCAACTTATTCTTGAATACCCATTTTGGACCAATTATGTTCTTGTTTACCGGTCTAGGAACCAATTCCCATGTCTGATTTTTCTCTATTTGTTGTAATTCCTCTTTCATTTCTCTAACCCAATTTTCATCTTTGCATGATTCACACATTGTTTTAGGTTCTATCTTGGAAAGTAAACATAAATTTAACTCAGTTGCCACCACTTTGCTTCTTGTCATTACACCTTTGCCTTTGTCTCCAATTATCTGTTCTTCTAGATGATTTTTCTATACATATTTTGGAGTATTAGGAGTAGGTTCTAGAGATTCTTCTTCTTCTTCTTCTTCGTTATTCTTCCCTTGCTCTTGTCCAAAAACAAGTTCATCTAGTTCATCTTCACTTATTTCAACCGATTTGTGCATATTTTCATCAATTTTTACATTTTCACTTTCAACAATCTTTATCAATCTTTTATTATAGCATCTATATGCTTTGATTTTGGTTGAATATCCAATCAAAATACCTTCATCACATCTTGCATCAAGATTTCCTATATTCTCATAATCTCTTTTAATATAACATTTGCTTCCAAACACCTTAAAGTACTTAATAGTAGGAGTTTTTCCATACCACAATTCATAAGGAGTCTTTGTGTTGTTGCTTTTGATCTAAACTCTATTAAGAATATAAACAAAAGTGTGAATTTATTCTCTCCAGTATACCTTAGGTACATTTGCCTCTTTCATCACAGTCCTTGTAGCTTCTTGAATAGTTTGATTCTTCCTCTTAGTAACTCCATTCTGTTGAGGAGTTCTAGAAGTAGAAAGATGCTTCTTTATACCATGCTCTTCACAAAACATATTAAAATAATTGGAGGTGAATTCTCCACCTCTTTCAAACCTTAAACATTTTATTTTTAGGTTCACTTCATTTTCTACCATAACCTTGAACACCTTGAATCTATCTAGAAGCTTGAACATTCTCCCTAAGAAAAGTAACCCATGTCATTCTAGAATAATCATTAATTAAAAGCATAAAATACCTGTCACCATTAAGAATTCTTGTTCTTGTAGGGCCACAAAGGTCTATATGAATCAATTCCAACATTCTGGTAGTTGATTATTCTTTTCCTTTAAAGCTACAACTTGTTTGTTTTCCCAAATAACAACTTCTACAAACAACATTGATAGGCTTTGTGATTCTTGGAAAATCCCTAACATCTTCTCTTGAACTAATCCTGATTAGTTTTCCAATTTTACATGTCCCATACTTTAGTGCCATAGCCAAATTTCATTAACTTGAGACACAAAACACTGACCATCAACACCCTTAAGTTGACAAGTGTTTCCATATGTTCTTCTTCCTGAAACTACCACAATTTCGTACCCTTTTTTGATCTCACAACTATTATCCTGAAACACAAGCTTAAATCCTTTGCTACACATTTTTCCAACACTCAAGAGATTATGCCTTAAGCCCTTAACATAATAGAAATCATCAGTATTGTGTTTTCCATCAAAACTAATTGTTCCTTTTCCAACAATCTTTGCATCAGAATCATCTCCAAACATGACTAATCCTCCATCATACTTTTCAAGTTCAGTAAACTTACTTTTGTCTCCAGTCATATGATTTGAGCAGCCACTGTCAATTACCCAATAGTCTTTGTCTTGTCTAGCATGAAAGGCAGAAACTAGAGTACCTTCCATCTCTTCCTTCTTTTTTTTCACACCACATTCCCTTGCACATCTTCCATGGTTAGTAGACATTGATTTATTCTCTAAGGCTAGAAACAAGCATTCATCTTTATCATCCTCAATATCAAATTCATCATTATAAATTCCAACATCTTCTCTAACATAATATAATTTCTTGAACTTTTGTCCTTTTTGTCTTTGCTCTTCTTGTGTATGGCTCTATTTGGACATCTTAAAGCATAGTGACCAATATTTCCACAACTGAAACATTTAAAAGGTAACATACCTTTGTACTTGCTGGCACCTTTCTTCAATTTCCTTGTAAAATTTGCTTCCAACTCCTTTGAACCTTCACTATCCGGATCATCTTCTGACTTTGTGGATTTGAAGGTTGTTTCTGATTTCTCCTTTTCTTTTCCAAATTTCCTCATTTCAAATGCGGTCAAGGTGCCAAATAGTTGTTCTTTAGTGAATTTCTTTGGTTCATAAACTTCCTCACAGTTGAGACCTTGTCACTGTAGCTCTCTAGTAGGGTCATCAAAATCTTCTCCATTACATCTTCATTTGTCAGAGTAACTCCTTGATTTTTTACTTCATTTACTACAATTGCAACCCTCTGAAATTAGCTTACAATGTCCTCACCTTCTTCCATTTTCAAGTTCTCATATCTGTGCTTAGCTATTAACTTCTTTGATAATTTGAATTTATCATTTCCTTCATAGATATCTTTCAACTTTTCCCAAACTTCATAAGCAGTGCCTAATGAAATAAATTTTGTTAGCTTAGTCTTAGATAAAACACTATAGATTGCATACCTTTCTCTTTCATTTTCTTCATAGGAAGAAATCGAGCATCTATAGAAGAAGGACCACTTGTTGGCTCAACATATTTTGTCTCAACAACTTTCCAAATCTTGTAGCCAAGAGAGATCAGGTAACCTCTCAACTGCACTTTCCAGAAACTGTATTCAGATCCATTGAATACAGGGATTATCAGTTTGTGTGCCATCAGATCTACCTCAAGTAGTTAAGCTCTTCTTCAAGGAACCAAAGCTCTGATACCAATTGTTGAAATGAATAAGACAACTTAGAGGGTGGGGGTGAATCAGTTGTATCTAATCACATTCACCATAGATCTTAAGCAATTCCATATCCACTTTAATCTGTTATTAAGTATGGGAATGAAGAGAAAATAACAGAAAGGAAACACAAGAAACACTAGATTTACATGGAAAACCCAATAAGGGAAAAACCATGGTGAGGATTAACTCACACTATAAGAGTAATTGCAAAACCGTTTACAAAGAGGCTCACTACCAGAGGGTTTAGTGCCCAAGATAGGACTCACTATCAAAATGGGATGCTCACTACCTACAAATAAAGAAATATAGAAAGAAGAATGTTACACAAAGAACATTTTCTCAATGCAAAAAAAGATCCACCACAACAACTTGCACACATCCGTAACCTTGATCAAAGAATTGTAGACACCATCAACTCACTGCTTTCAGGAGTCCAACACATTGAAGTCCTTGCTACCTCAGTTCACACAATCTCTCACATCTATCTTGCTTCTCACACTTGTGGCATTCATTCCTTAACATATTGTCTTGTATTTATACCATCTTCAACCTTAGAAACTTTCTCCAAGGTCAGCTACACACTCTTCATTTTACAAATTCAAATTAAGTCAGAAACTCAACATTCTTGCGGTGGATAAGAATGAGTGGACCAAACCAACACTTAACTAGGACCCAAATCAACATCTTGGATCAATCACACACTTCCTCAATTGATACTTATCCTTCACATGATGTATAAGCACCAGGTCGGCCAAACCTAAAGAAAACACCAATGAACTTTGAAGTACACACTTTTGCAACAAGAAGATAACATGCAAACCATATAACATGCTTCACCATACACTAGAACACATCTTGGATGCCTTTAGATTCATCCACAACTACTGCAACAACCTTCATACATAGAACACTTTCCATTAGTTCATCCAGACTATACAAACACACATAGTAACTCTGAAACTAGTCTTCTAGAGTACCAAACCATGAACACTTTCAATAGAACACATATAACACCATTACAAGCCTTATTCTAGATTCACAAAACCTGAAACAAACCAGCAAAGAACTATGAAACAAATATATTTCTCCCAGTCCATAGACAAACAACTCTGCTAGACCAATTCACAAACCGCTGAAATCAACTTTCACTCTTCATCAAACCAGAAGCTATAATCCATGATATATCACCCAAGGATTCCCTTAAACAACACTTCAGATCTGCACAAGCATAGGATCAACACAGAAGAAATGTGGAGCACAAACTAGAGCACATTTTGAACACACACACAATTCTTTCTTCACTATTTATTAATTTTCTCAAAAGCACTTGGTAACTCATCATATTAGCACACCTGCAACACCATAAAGATAGCTCCATGTACTCACAACATCTTTACAATATCTCAACTATACATGCACAACCTACAGTCACTTGATTCCTTTCTTTGCAGCAACCTACATTGTGTTGACATCAATGACAACATTAATGACAACACCACCATACTCATTCATACTTGCAACAAGTAAATCATTCAATACTAATGCAAATAAGGGGAGAATATCCTCATGCCTGTGATAAGATTTCCAACTAACTAGTTGTAGTCACAACACTTCCAAATCAAAAATTAGCTTGGTATTGATCCTTCAACAAAGAAACAATATCTACTATCTCTCAAGTTGGAAAATACTTCTCTCAAAATAATAATAATCTCACTTTAAAACTCAAGACTTTCACTCACTATTTTTGACAGAATATCGCAGATAGAAATGTATGCAAAATGCATAAAATTTTCACAAGAAATAATGCATAGAAGAATGTGTAAACTTGTATAAGGAATGCATCCAAACATATTGTTGATGGTGTTTTCTGCACAGCAACAACTCAGACAGAATACAATATCCTATCTCTCTTGAAAGGTAATCTTCAACAATAAATTACTGAAAATCACCCCAAGGTCTCTCGGGTGTTAGGTCATAACAATGCATAAAACAACTCAGATAAAATGTGAAATGCTGGTAATCACAATCAGACCTTACTACAAGAAAACTATATCTTTCAGTTTATTAGATTTGACAATATGATGATCTTAAATCCTAAATCTAACCGAATAATAAAGAAATAGCAAAAGATAGGGATGCAAAGAAGTGATAAGATCTAAACTACTCCTAGAATGAATAATGTAAACAATAGATATTTGGAATGGACCTATCTCAAATAACCAGTCCCTGATTGACCCACAATGCAATCTTACAAGAATGGTGCAATCTTCTGAGGTATTTAAATTTTCAAATCATAGACTTGCATCTACAATCAAACTTAAGCACATCAAATATATATGGTCCCGGTTGACTTCACCAGCCTACTACAATCAGATAGTTACTGGGAGTATAGACCAGAGATAGCTACAAACATTCCAAATATGAAATCATAAACATCATTTATCCAACTGAAACTAATCTATTTCTGAATATTAAACCCTAAATCTTCAAGCAATTTAAAAGATGGAACAACAAGAACCATGCAAGATGAAATAACACAAAGGATTCCACCAGGAAAACCACAATGTCTCCAATTGTATTAATCACCAAAATCTGCAACAATTCAACTGTTCTGGTACAGTATTTGCTTCAAGAAAAGACTAAGAAATTCTAACTATTGCTCTTGTTTATCTCTATTACTGCTTAGCTAACCAATGTCTAACCCTTACAATGAGGCAAGAATGCCAATTTATAGCAAATTCCCCCCAAAAACATGTCGGCCCAGCCAAACATTTTTACAAAATAATAAAAACCGCCAAAACAAGTCGGCCAAGGAAACGAACTAAGGCACACATTAAATGCCATCATCCAAGTCGGCTCTGACACAGTCCCCAAGGAAGTCCGGTCCAATGCATGCCCTATGATAATAGGGAAGCACAAATCTCAAAATGAGATTAACTGCCGCTCCCTTTATCCCTCTTCTGCCTGGATGACCCTTGGACCCTCAAAAATATTCCTTCCAACTCAGCAACAGGTGGCAATGGCAAAACCCTGAGTCGGCATTTAATAGAATCCATCTCTTCCTTGGACCGCTCGACAATTTCGTTCCAGTCCTCCCTATTGGCCATGTATCTATCTATCACTGCCAAGTATGTAGCTGCATCATCAAGTAAGTGGCCGGTGACAGCTCCAGCAGAATCTGGGGCATAAATTTCATGCCACCACTCCTTCAATTGCTCGAGGCTCAAATATTTGGGGGCTATCCTTTTCCTCTCTGTCATTACCTCAAAGAAGGCAATGCACCCATCATAAACTGCTGTAAGGTCACCATCAATGGACTTCCTTCATTTTTGTATTTTCTTCAATACCTTCTGCCTGATCTGCAATGCCTCAAACCACTCCCACGGTTCATCCAGCCTGGAGGAAGGAAAGATTCCATCCTTAGCCAATTGATCCTTGCCATGTCCTAAAATAGTCTTCGATTTCTGCAGCAGGAGGTCTATGTCATCTTTATCCTGAGACAAGATGTGCTCTAACAGTTCTTTTCCCCGGACTGCATCCTTCCCCACAGACAAGATCCCTTTGATAGCATTATCCCCTTTCGCCTGGAAATCCATCAGCCAATCAGTAATAGCCTGAGTGGAGGCCTTCATCCTTTCAATCCCAGAGATTGTCTCCTTAGGCAGAAAACCCGGAGTAGTAGAGGAAGAGGGGTGGAGAGACTGCAGAGGCCTCGTCACCTCTTCCAAACTCTTCCTCAATCTTTCATTCTCCCTTTTCAACTCTTGTTTGGACTGAGTCTCCTTTTTTAATCTATCAACAATGACGGCACTAGACCCCTCAAACTCCTCAATATCCTGCTCCAGGGAGGTTGGCCCAAGGTTAATAGTTTGGACATTATAGTCCTGGCCTGTAACATCATCTCTTGTTTTATCCGCGACAGGGGTAGCAATGTGAACTACCTTGTTATTTGTTTCGTCCCTTTCCACCTGGGAAATCACCTTAGCGGCTTTCTTCTTCTTCCCTTTGCCAATCTGGGACAGCATTTCATCCCAGTCTAATGGAGTGTCCTCAACAATCACCTGTTTCTTCCTGGCAATCTCCTTCTCCAACCAGTCCGGAGCTACAGGGTCAGTCCGGATTCCTTTTGTTCTTGTTTCTCCCAGATCTTCTGTCACTTTCTCTTCCTCTGCGGCTGTCACCTTGACCTCCTCATCAATTGTTACTTTGTCATCTTCTTTCTTCGGAGTCTGTTTGGGTTGGTCAACCTCCTCAAGTCCTAATTCTGGAAGCACCGGTGATGGAGTCCTAGCAGGGATGCTTTCCTCTAGCTTAGGTGATCCGCGGCCTCTATCACTCTCCGAAGAATCCTCGTATTGTACCAATGGGGAAGTGTGTCTCTCTTCTGTTTCTACCCCAAACTCAGCCGCCTCACTGAACAGTGTTCCTTCCTTGAACTGTTCTGCCTCCCCGCCAATTTCTTGCTCATCCGGATTCTCCAGTTCAAGTGCACTTGGCGGAGGAGAAACAGGCTTATCTTGCTCTTCACTTGGTAATGTTGGGGAGGAATCTTTCGGTTGTGCAGCATCCTTAGGAGAAGGAGTTCTTGATTTCCTGGTATAGACCTTTGTTTTCTCACCCCCCGAACTCTCCACATCTACAATTGGAGGTTCATCTTCCGAGGTAGTCTGATCCCTCTTCTTCGCCGTCCTTGTAGTTCTTGCCTTCTTAGGTGGTGGAGGAGCATCCTCCTCTTCAGCCTTCTCCGTTTCCTCCTCATCAGAGGACTTGCTGATTGTCAAGGTCTTCCACCTGCGCTTTCCCTTCGGCTTCCTCTTCATTTCAGGCTCAGCTCCCTTGGGACCTCTGACTTTAATCTTGAAGGGTGACGTTCTTGCTGATTTCCCTTTGGGGTCATCTTCCCCGGACTCTTCAGAAGTTGACATGGGGTTGAGATTCCCCATCAAGTTGAAGGTGCAAGTTACTTTCGCATTCTCCAACTCCTAGATTTTGTGCTTTACCCAAGAAAGAGTGAATTTCATCACAGAAGCCATCAGATCTTCTAACTCTGTCACCTCGGCCTCATTCCACTCGATATCACCGACTGACCTGTCCTTTATAGCCTCATAAACATGGTCTTGAACCAACTTCCCGTCATCATCAAGCTGATCCGGAATTAGCTTAACATTATATTGTCTAATTGCCTCCACAGGCAGCTTGGAATACCTTTTCTTCCTTGCATCGAGGTCATCCTTGATATTGACCCAGTAGTCCTCTAAGTCCTCCTTGTACCTATACTCCCAGGTAGCCCTCTTCTGAGCCTCTCCAGTTATGTCAAAATTCATTCTCTTAGAATGGAAAGAGAATCCATATGCGGCCAGCTCCTCACCTGCGGTGTGAGCCGATTGGATAGACGGGCACATCTCTCCTACGCCAATCCCAAGAGGGAAATCTCCTCCAAAACCAGTCTTATGCTTTTCCCTCTTCACCACTGCATCAAACTCACAGATTTGTCGTACAACTTCCAGCAACACAATATGGTCAGTGGGATACCGAGGCAACCTGTAAGGGGCAACTGGGCATCCATCAATCCGGAGGTAAGTGAATGTAGGGAACTGGATAAACCATGCTCCATAGTTCTTGATTAGTCCTTTTGCTCCATCGGATAATCTGATATGCTCTGCATTCTGGAGTGTCCAGGTGATATGCATTGTGAATGCATCATTTGTCCTCCTGTAATCCTTATGTCCCAGATGCAACTCCGGATAAACCTCATAAATGATATTCTGTCCAATTGTTCCCCTTGGAGTCAAACCTTTGTAGGGATAGGAAATGGCCAACACATACATAATGTAAGAAGACATAGTGAATTTCTTTGCCTCCAGGACATTTCTCAGTTGTTTGTCAATCTCAGCACTGATGAGCCCTGCCCAGTGATAGTTCGTGCCTTGGCTCATCTTGGTGATCACATGGACCATCCAACTCTCTAACACTCCTGCACTCCTCAATCCTGCCACCCTGCTCAGCAATGTAATGGCATCATAGACATCTGACCTGAATTTTACCCTGTGCAGTTGTTTGGGCAACTTCGAATGGTGAGATTTTGGCTTCTCCAGCCATGAGTTGATCATCTGCTGAGCCTTGGTTGGCTCATTCTCATAATATGTCCTGGCAGTGTCAATGTTCAATGCACAGACCAAAGGAAGATCCGGCATGCTGAAGGCTCGTGCAATGGAGGCCGGACTGAAGTTCGCTAAGACCCTCCCTTCAGTGCTGACCACCATCTGTGTATCAAAGTCATACTGTCTAGCACATTCTAAGATCAGCTCATAACACTGAACCGCTAGAGGGAAACCCGCCACATGCACCAATCCAGAATCCATCATTCCTCACCTCAAAGCTGACAGATCCTTCTCAGCCGTTCTCTGTTTAAACTCTTCATATCGCCATGCACCAACGTTAGTGTCAGATACGTCAGCCCACACGAAGATATTTTACTTTCTGGGAGCTGGTTCTTCATGTCCAGTCTCAATCGCTCTGTCTCAGAGATAGATGATGCCCCTGCACCACCCTTTGACTTCCCAGCAGCAGGTTTGCTTGATTCGGCCTGCATATCCAAAAATCATCATTAGAATTCAATTATGAAGCTTATTTCAATCCAAAAGGTTAGCATAAATCATGTAAATCCATCAAAATCCATTGCTAACTACTAATCCATCAAGATCCGGAGAAAACAGATAGTCCGGGAAAATCATGCAATCCGGGAAAATACCGCCGGGGAGGAATTTCAGAGAAATCCGACCCAGACGGATTCCTGCTGCCAAAGCATCATGAGTCAAATAAATCATTAGTGCAGATGAACAAAATGAAAGACAATCATTGAATTCACTCATTGGCAACAAGAAATAATCATTAGACAATCGTTCCACCAATCCTATCATCAAAATATCAAAAAGAACACAGCCAGACAGGAAATCTGGAAAAATCCGGATGGAACGGATTTTCGTGGACAGCTTAAAATGCACCGGGAATAACCCTAGTCTGCGGAATAAGTCCAAACCGGGAAAATCCAACAGCGAGGAAATTCTGCGACGACCTCGAAAACCCAAAAAATGACAAAACGCGAACCAAAACCCAAACTATCACGGGATTCTCCTCTCCTAAGCTCGAATGATCTCAAAACTGACAATAAGTAACAAAACTCAGGACGCAAAGGATTTAGAATTTTCAAAAGCACGCAAAGGATGAATCCCCATATCAGAATAATGATGCCCTAATCGAATAATCAAATCTCTGCCATTAAAACCAGAGCAAGCTTTAGGGCTTCAAAATATTAGCTAAGGACTTACCTGAAGCACTCGAACCCTCACAGGATGGGGAAGTCAACATGATACAGGGACAAAATTGCTCAAAGCACAGTAAAACTTCCGTTCTGGGCCAAACACCTAGGGAAACCCTAATTTCGCATAATAACACATTTCGCGCCCAAAACAGGCAAGCAATCCGACCCAGAATCCTGTCTAAATGATATATACGCAATCATGGATAAACAAAACTCACAGGGCACGAAAATAGGGTTTCATCAAAAAGAAGGATCAAACCCGACTCTATAAATATGAAATCGAAATCAATCACGGGCCGACCCCAAATCAAATAATACCCAATGCAAGACCCTCAATCACCATGCAAGCAAAACGAAAGGGCGATGACTACATACCATGGATCAAAGCAGAAGAAACTCGAGCTCAGAAAGGTGACCTTCGTAGCAAACACGTCCAAGCAGTGAAAACACCAACCGGCACTCAAGCAATCCTCACGCAAACAAATGAAGATCAATTCTCAAAGCTCAGACGGAAATCCGAAATCGCCAGAGCAAGACAAGGGAGCATTGAAGTTAGAATGGCACTGAAAATGCCCTCAATCCGCCCTTATACCCGTCTGAGTAAAGGTACCACAACCATTAATGCGCGACAAGACATTTCTGACAAGTCCAGAAACCTGAGCCCCAAGTGGAATTTCGGAAAATCCCAGAACGCGTGGAAACACGAATTCCGAGGAAATGCAGAAACCGGGGAAATCAGGAATATCGAGATTTTGGCAGAATACGAGAAAATACGATAGGACCGGAAAATCCCGAAGTAAGGCAGAAACCCAGAATCGGAGAATCCTACCAGAAACGGACAAGGAACCAGGGCCTGGGAAAATCCGCCAGCGATGGAAAATCCTAGATCTAGGTGAAAGCCCGGACTTGGCCAAAAACTCATTTTCAATCAATTCAAACCTCAAGGCAAGGTCAAAGCCAGCAAGACCAACATCTCAAGACCCTAAAATGATAAACCCAATAGAACCAAAGGTCCAAGACACCAAAAAGAGAGGGTCCCCACTCCAAGTGGGGCGTGTGTGCAAAAACTGCACAACACATATGAACTTACTCCTCTATTTATACAAAAAATTGGTACCGTCTCTACCTATAGTTTAGGCATGATTTTGATAGTAGCAAGCATGCATAAAAACACCTCTAACTCAGGTCCAAAGGTGGTGAATATGAAAGCATATAATCAACTTATACAACGACAAATCAATTTAGTTAAATGACAACAAATAGAGACCAATTCAAATCTCCATGTGATAGAATTAAATTTGCATCTCAAAACAAACATCTACAGGTTAAAGGATCCAAAGGTGGCACCAAGCATTATTATGCTCTCTCAAAGATGGTGTGGTTTCCTCCTTCTGAGAAACAATCAACAACAAATGTGTGCCACCAAGTTAAATATTAACTAAGTCATGATATATATGTCAATTCACTCAATGAATCAATTTTTGACATAGTCATCGATATGTTTCCATGTATTTACAACTATTTGGTTGATGCAAAATAACATGGTAATTCAATTGACTAAGTCCACAGTTTCAATAAGGCATCAACTCATCCCTTATTGAATGTAAACTTAGTGGTTGTGCTAAGTTTTCAAATCACAAACTCTTCTATTATTGATAGCAAGAGCATAAAATGTGGCCCAAAGAATACAATCATAACTATTCACAAAGTTCGACCACTAAGTTGTTCATGATAATCAACTTCAAAAGCCATATATATAGCCTTATAATCAGCTAATAATCATTGCTTTAGATAGTTGATCTCAAAGATGGTATCATTTAAATATATGTACATAACTTATACATATACATATATATATATATATATATATATATATATATATATACACACATATATATATATTTATACATATACATATATATGTAAATGTTAGTATATATCCATATTTATCATATGCGAATAAAGCATGTATATATAATCTATATACAAAAGAATCACATTGTTATATTAACATATCGGTTGTCTATACATACATATATATATATATGCCTCTATGTACATGTATGTGTATGTATACATGTATCAATACATTTGAATGGGCATGTCCATTTGCTACCATATGTGTATATGGATACATATATACATATGGATATATGTATATACATTATATATATATATACACATTTGATTCTTACACCAAATCATACACAATCACTATGGTATTGATAAGAGACTATGAGTGATATGTCTATACCTTTACATATGCATGTTGTTGGTTCCATAGGATAGTTCCACGCACATAAGCAACTCGTGCATGAGTGTGTATAGGTACGTCTACCTATTTACCCTTATGTACACGTTCCTTTGTGCATATGGGCTATCATCGTCATGCATGTGTGTACACATACACAAACCTTGTATGTTTCATATATCAATACAAGCATGGTAATAAGGGAGGAACTCATAAGCTCAAACAAATAAACATCACACAATAATGTACTCAATAGTAAACTAGACTCTTACTAAAGTAGACATAATAACTAAGGATGACTTACCAACTTCCCACTTAATAACCTGACTCCATTATTCTACTATGGTGTGTGTAAACTCAGATAGGATATGTTACTGGTTACACAAACAAGAACTTCTCCTGAGTGATACTTCGCCTCTTCCTAGAGGAATTGAACATATACCTGCAATCACTAACACATGCACACGACAGTCAACTATTCACAAAGTATGTAGTATACATAATACATCTCCAAAGTTAGAATATTAATACAATATTCATCCAATCACATAAATGCATTCCTTCATATAACATTAATTGAGATGACATTCATTCTTTAAGTAGTGATAATAAAGTGCACACACAATTTATTCATCCACTGAATTCACATTACATTCACAATTTACCCTGCATAGTAATTATGTCGCCAAAAAGTGTATACTTTGCTTGATATGGGAATAATTGATGATAAATTTGACTTAATGAGGCCTTGATTTGGTGTTGTGAGGTGTTTTACACATCCACACTAGGTCTTGGGTCCTTGTAAATTGAATGAAATGCATTTATTGATTCTTGTAAAGGTCTTGTAAGGTGTTGTAACGTATCTTCACACTTTTCTAATACCATAATATCCTAATTCACCTAAATAACCTTACCAATACCTATTTCAAAGTGTTGTAAAGTCTTGTAACAAACTTTCACACTTTCCTAGGCTTGTCTTCAATATTTACACCTTTCTTATGCTTTAAATGGTCCCTTTATACACTTACATGCCTTACTTAAGTGTCTTGTTGAAGAAAAACCTGATAAACATTATTTAAATTATCACAATTCCCGATATCCACTTAAAAATGCCCAAGTGGAATAAGTCGCCATTGGTAGTGACTTAGTCCCATTTTGCTCAAAAATCAAAATAAAATAAACTTTCTTTCAAGTTTTTATTCCTTAAGACTTAAGGTCGGCCTATGATGAGGTATTTTCAAGAATTAGGGCATAATTGTGCATAAATATAAGGTTTTCCCTCTCATTTGACCTAATTCATAACTCATCATCATTCATCATGTTCTCAAGCCAAGCAAGCTAGGGTTTTATCATTGCAAGTCATCAAGATAACTTCCTAAGACACTCAAGGGCAGATTCTTCACATTTTGCTGCAGAAATTCAAGATCAAACATCATGGCAAGGTATTAACTCTATTGTCGCATGCTTCATTATATTCTTTCTTCATTTGGTTTAATTACCTAAAAATGGGTTTGACCAAGGCAAACCCCCATGCCCTAACATTCACCATTTCTTTCTCTTTCATTGTGTGTTTGTAGATTTAGACAATTTGAGGGTTTGAAGGTCATTGATGACTAAGTTGAAGACTTGTTGAAGACATCTCCTTATTGAACAAGTCAAAATATCATCTAAAAGTCACTTTCAGGCTTGAAAATCAAAGTTTCAGAAGAGAACACTTGTGAGAAACCAAAGTGTAGACTGAGGGCTTTTGTTTCCACTTTCAAATTTTTAGAAATACAGAAGTGGACTAAGTCACCAATAGTGGCGGCTTAGTCCCACTGAACTTGTTTTTTAGAGGTTTTTATAGATTTGGATACGCATTTGGCCGAAATGGGTTTTTGAGCAGTTTTCCCAAAATTGGTACTAGTACACAAAGAACAATATATGAATAAATAAGCTACTAAAATTGCAAATAAATGACTAACTTTAGTCACGCGACTACTAGTGGTTTATTTGTAGTCATTTATAACACCACTAAATTTATGACTAAACAATTTTAGTCATTTATTTAGTCATTAATTTGGTCATTGATTTGGTCATTGATTTAGTCATTAATTCAATCATTTATTTAGTCATATTTTTTAGTCATTAATTTTAGTCACGTGACTATTTTAGTGGTTTATTTATAGTCATTTATAACACCACTAAATTTATGACTAAACTATTTGTCATTTATTTAGTCATTGATTTGGTCATTGATTTAGTCGTTAATTTAGTCATTTATTTAGTCATTAATTTAGTCATTGATTTTTGTTAATTGGTCATTTATTTAGTCATATATTTAGTAATTAATTTAGTCATTACTTTAGCCATATATTTAGTCATTTTTATTTACTGGTTTCCATTAATTGGTAGTAAATATAGTCATGAAATGAATAATTTATTAAGTACCATAAATTTTATAATGCAAAACTAACATAATATTAAACTTGAACTAAAACATAAAAGAAAATAAAAATATTACATATACAAACAAGTTACAACATGCTAGAATTAAAATATTGATTCAACATCATGATAAATAAATGTAATGTGCAATAATTTTTTTATTTTTTATATATATAAAGTTACAAGATGTCAAAGCTATCTAAGAGTTCCAACTCTTTCAAATACACCATGATAATTAAGATCCCTGAACAACACATTCAAAATACTGAATAAAGCAATGAACCAAGATGTCTAACATTAACTAGTACATGATAAACATGTTCAACTATGTCATTTTCTACAAATATTTTAGTGGCCATCGTGTGAAGGTTCCCTCTTTCTCTTTCAGATGAACAAATCCATCTATTTTTTCTTCAAGTTGACTCCCTAACTTTATCCCCTTCTTTGAGTTTATCAATACATTTTTGCAAAAAGGAAAAAAAAAACATATTATATTACATAGGTAATGATTACCCTTGTTTGCATAATAAAACAACCATTACTTACTTAAATAGTACTTGCATGTGTGTGTTAAAATAATTGCAAAAGGGAAATTTCAAAAATAATTGCAATGATCAATCTAATTTACTAAAAAACAATTACAATGTTACTATTAGCTTCATGTTAATCAGATACAAAGGCCACTAATATAAACACTACATTACTAGGCACACAATATGAGAGCAATACTAACATAACCCATGCATTCAAAAATCAGAAAAAAAAAATTGGATTTAAAAAAAAGGTAAAAAATTATAAAACAAGAGATAATTAAAAACTATTTTTTAAAAACAATTGAAAGGAATTTCCATAGTCTAGAGATATAGAGAGCAAATAAAATAAAGAGTTTAACTAATGAATTGTAAAAAATAGATTTATGTAGTTTATATTCATATCTTTGATTACATTGCATTGCACACCTTTCAAACTCAAAGCATTACTTCACATTGCATAACTAATAACTAGATGTTGATAGATGACAAAATTTCAATTACAATAATATAGTTTTTACAAAGTCAACCTAAGTAGTTATGCAATTACTTCACATTGCATAACTAATAACTAGGAGCAGCTACCAATTACATTTGCTTGTCATGGCAATCTACGAGACCACATTTCTTTGAGGCATTTTTTCAAACAGTTCACTTCCTTGTCTATGCTACCACATTTTCCATACATGTCTACCAAAGCATTTTGTCAAAAATTTCACAACCTTGGAAAAAATCTATCAAAAGCATAATAGTAAGCATGAGACCATAATAGTATGAGGCTCCATAAATCTTTCCCCATCCCTAAATAAAAATTAGCACTATCAGCCTAACAATGCCTCATCGATGGAATCCCCATTAAAGCCTCACTGATGGCCCGATGAAAGTAGCTCATAACCTAGTATCAGTGTAACAATACCCTATCGATTGATTCCTAAGGCACTCTCCCTGATAGACTGACAGACTCAACAAAAGTAAGCACATCACTATGACACATGAACATTGGTGGAACAAATTTTTGCATTCCCCCGATGGCTCGATATAAGCATGGATTATCAAGTGCATAATGTATATCGGTGGAGTTGGGGTGCATTGGGGTGACGTTATTTGGTATCCTACTGATAGACCTAAGGAAAGTTGTTCATCGGTGGAGAAGGTGGCTATCGGTGGAATAAGAATCACAGTCTCACCAATATGGTGATAATGATTATTCTAATTGATGTGACATCCCAAGGCATCGTTGAGATATTTGAAATTAATTTTCTCCCCCGATGACAAGACTCAAATAGGTGGTGCATTTAGGGAGCTCTAAAATGGAGTACTTGCAGGTTTTAATTCTTGAA
Source organism: Sequoia sempervirens (assembly GCA_007258455.2). Lineage (NCBI taxonomy): Eukaryota > Viridiplantae > Streptophyta > Pinopsida > Cupressales > Cupressaceae > Sequoia > Sequoia sempervirens. The sequence continues at coordinate 71,862 of VDFB02168388.1, forward strand.
GTGAATGAGATAAGTGTGTGGAGTTAGGTGGCGGTGATGACTAACGTATGCCAAGAATTTATGGAAAGGAATGTATTAAATTATTTCATTTCATTATTTCATTATATTCTTGAGGCATTACTTACTTGATGCTCCTCTACTGTGGTGAACAATAGGTGTGAAAATGGTGTAAAGGAGGCGGTGGCTTTATTGCTACAGAGGTGATGGAGGCTGGTTTCATGCTTAAAATGAAGAAACAACTCACACTTTTATGGAGAACCATTGGTAAAGAGACTGATGGGGTGTTTCCTGTACAACAATGAATGATTAGTGTAGTCAGTGCAACTAATTTTGGGAAGAGGATTCGGCCAGCTCACACACAGGTACAAAAATAATTTGGACATTTATTCGTTCATAATGGCTTGGGGCTTAGATTTGGAAGAGCCGATTGAAGTTTTGAAAAAGGTCATGAAGACACTGGTGCATAAGCATTATCTAAACAACTTGGACTCACTATTGGAATGGACGATCCCAGGAGTTGGGATGGATATCGTTGAGGGAATTGAAAGCAAAGAGGATGAAGAAACATTCAAATGCATACCCTTTATGAAATGGCCAGAAGGAAAATGTAAAGCCAGATGGAGAGAGGGAGCAACATGCGGGTGGGAGGCTTTGAAATTGATTATGGAATTAATAGAGGTTGAGGCAGTGGTAAAGAAGGTAAAGGCTGAAGTGAAGCGGCTAAAGTTGGAGCAGCTGGAGAAGTTGGAGCAGCGACCTCAAAGGAAGAGGAAGAAGAACATGACCTCTATGGAAACTATGGCGAGTAGCTCATCTGCAACTCCACAGTTAACATAATCCTCTACCATGAATTTGAGTTTTTTGGCTTTCTATAGTTAGTTTTTGGGGGTTTTACATATAAAACTGTGGGCAATGAAAAGGAGTTTTTAGTTTGCAGGGTAGTTAGTATTTATTTGTAAAAGACGGTGAATCTAATTTTTAGTGAAAATTTTGATTCTAAAATAGTTGTTAAGTACTGGTAGTGAAGTCACTAAAAATAAACTGTGAATTTTGAAAACAATGAATATATAAACTCTCCAACCATACAACTATAATCTTAAAAAAGATTGTAAATAAGGAAATTAATAGTTTGAATGCAAGTAATCTATGTCAATTGTCAAACATTAATATTCTCCACTTGTCACCTAAACCTGATTTAATAAGTAATAAGCACTTACTGGTAATCATGCCTACCCACCAAAGTGGATCATATAGGTAAGAATAACCTCCCACTCCTACAATAATTTTTTCATGGTCACTATTAGTATGTAAAAATAAATTTGGAAAGAATAGAGTTGCAAAGATAGAATAGAATAAAGACTCTAAAGAAGCTATTTTCACATTGTAGCTTTCTGACAATCCAACATGACACTGAAGCTTAGCATTTGTTTTTTGTTCAACACAAAAACAAGAACTGAGCAATGGGATAGAACATTGAAATCAATTTGTTTTTCAAAATAAGTTAGTATACTCAAATGTGAAAGGAGATGAAAGCATAATCAAAGAAATGTGTTAAAAGGGTGCCTCCATTTATGTGCAATGCAGGTGGAAATTGTCTAAATTTTGAAGTTCAATATTGAAATTTTATTTAAAATTGAAATATAAATGTCCTTAGTTGATTAGAAGTAACTAGTAGATAAAGCTAACTAGTTCAAGGCATTCACTATCATGTTTACACATTCCCTAAGTATCTACTAAACAAATAAATCTTGCATAGAATGTATATATTTTTAATTTGAAGATTGTATTTATAGTCATGGAGAGTTACATGAGGTATAGGTTAGGTCTCTAGCTGATATATAATTGGTGAAAATCTAAGGTCTTAAGTTGTCTTTCCCAATAATCGTTATTCCAATCTTTAAATGACATAAAAGATTGAGGCTTATCCTTTGTTCTCAAATTCTCAATCAAACCATCTTAACCATATCATACTAAAAGTTTGTTGTTAGAACCAAAAAATGTAATTTTTGAGAGTCCCACTCAATCTCAAGGCCAAAAGCATAACATCTGGCTTAAAATAGGTACAAACCAAAATCTTCAAATAGCACAGTGCTATCTTCATCAAAACCCTAAGTACTTAAATCCTTCCATTTTTTTTTTGATGTAATTAAATTATCATAGATGATCTAAAAGGTCAAAAGGTCTTCATTTTTCTTGTAAGTTGTAAGCCCTAAAAACAAGTCAGTCAATCATCAAGGTAAATACATGATTGGAACATGGGTGAGGTAACGGTCATCAAGGTGATTACATGACTGGAACAAGTGTGAGGTAACAAAAGGAAGAAGTGTGAGGTAACATAAGGAATTATACCTTTGTCCTCATCACCCAAAGCAAGATTTGAGGAAAGCAGAGGAATGTAGCCTACTCATTGCTTCTGCACAACAAACTTTAATCTATACTTTCTTTATAAATGTTCTAAAAAAGAATGTCATATGACCACCAAAATAATTTCAACTATCACAGTTATATGATTTGTCATCAACAACAACTCATCACAAAACCATTAGTTATAATTTAATCCTGATTGAGGAAATACGTACCTAGTACATCCTCTTCAATACAAGGAAGGTGAGCTTAGTCACTTGTTCAAGCCAAAAAGTACTCCACAACCTCTCTCCTCCTAGCAAGTAACACCCCTTGAGTTCTCTCAATGGACCCTTCTTCCCATCAAGCTTCAATATGATGGAATTTTTTGATGCAAAGCAATTTGGCTTTGAACAAACCATCACAAAACAAGCTGATTCAAAAAAATCTTCCAAATCACTCCTTTGCAAAAACTCTTCAACTTATCTAGTAGGTCTGTAGACCCAAATTTTTGACTTTATCTCACAATGAACCACTCAACAATCAATCAAATTTTTTTAGATGGGAGAACTCTCATCTAACCTCTATATCTAAAAACCCTCACTTTACACTAGCTTGGGGTAGGGTTTATTGAAAAATGACATTACCAACCTCTCACAGATCTGCCACCACCTCCAACACTCTTCATTATGTCTGCACATGCTTACAATATGAATTGGTCAGTCATGACCTTATTAATGATTTCTAGACTCAAAACTCAAACTAACCTAAGACCTCCATGAATCAACATTTCACAAATACCTCAGTGCTCCTGCACCAATTTTTAAATGTTTAATTCAAGAAGAAATATAGCTATTTAGATATACAAGTCAAAATTAAATCCATTTTTTACATTTATGTATTGGTATTGAAAACTCTTTTATGGAGGCTCAGACTAGGGTTTTCCCAATTGGTGCCTCTAGATTCTAGGTTAGAATCTTACAAGACTTAAATAGTGTACATACCAACCTCCACTTTACTGTCACAATGACCTTTGTTACTGTTTTCCCCCTCAGTCTATCACAATACCATTTCCAGGAGTCACCCAAAGGTCTCTAGTAGATGATAAGGTGTAATCAACAAGAGGGGTGTATACCTCTATCCCAACCATAGAGATTTTCTGTGGTCAGGTAAAACCCCACCTTGAAACCCAAAACCATATAAACTCAGTGCTCCACGAGGAACTGTCCCCTACCTTGGTACTCCCGTCCCCATCTCGGAAATGTTTTAGGGACTTGGGGGACCCAAAAACTTCCCCCTACCTTTGCATTTGACAGTGACACAAACTTGAGCTCCAATTTTGATACAGACCTACCAGTTGCATCTGCTAATTAGGGACAACCATATATTTTCTATATTTTTGTCATTTTATAGTTGAAACTTGAAGCCTTTGGGAATTTTGTTATAATTCTTATTTAATATGAATGCACATTGACAATAAAATAATTCAAATTTTGTTACTTTGTTTGTCAATTCTTATGTGAAATCTCAATTCAAGTCTAATGTTATGTATTAATCTTCTACAATGCCTATGATGAATGCTTTATCAATGTTCTAATATGAATATTTGAAATTTCTCTATATTTTTAAAAATTGCCCTATTTTTTATAGCCATCCCCTAAAAAGTGACCCAAATGTACCCCCATACCAAAAAAATGTCCCACTGTCCCATGTCGTCCCTGTCCCCAAAACTTGGGGGAGCATAGTATAAACTTGATTTTACGAAAAAAGACATTCAGGCATATAGGAAAATATGACTCTACAACATTGAAAACACCAAATAACAACAACTATGGGAAAAACTAGCTTAAGTAGACAACATATGCAAGATGTGGAATCATAGACAAAACCCCTGAATTGTTTGACAAAATTCCTCAAAGAGATGTCATCTCATGGAATGAAATGATTGATTTCAGAATGTGCACAAAATGGATTTTGCAAGGAACCTCTCAAAATCTTTGAGTTAATGAAGCACTCTGGAACACATCCTAACATTGTAAGCTTTGCTTGGGTTCTAGGTGCATGCAGTCATGCAGGTTTAGTGGATGAGGGTTGCACATACTTCACACGCCAATAACCCTTATTGCATTACAATTTACATATATAGTTGATCATTAGGTGTGCATGGTTGATCAACCATTCATATTTTTAGTTGGATCCTAAAAATGCTGCAACTTATGTTCTTCTCTAAAACATCTGTACAAGGTTCAAATAGTAAAGAGATTGATGAAAGATAGAGGAATTAAAAAGATACCTGGATGTTATAGTTGGATATGCTCTGGTAGACAATATATGCAAGATGTGGAATCATAGACAAAACACCTGAATTGTTTGACATAATACCTCAAAGAGATGTCATCTCATGGAATGAAATGATTGATTGCAGAATGTGCACAAAATGGATTTTGCAAGGAACCTATCAAAATATTTTCCCAAATTTGAAGATCTCTAATGTTTAAGGCACATTTTTCCCAAAACAACCTGACACATTTTTTGCCCATGCCCTTTTGCTCTTTATCACCATTTTGCTTGAATTTCCTAGCTCTAAACCAAATCACAATGATTAGAAAAGCAATCCCAATCTTCTAAGTACACTTTTCTTCATGTTGGGTTGTTTTTAAAAAAAATTGATTGAGTTTGAAACACCCATTCAACTCTATTTGATTCCAAACAAAATTTTCTATACCATCTGAAATGAAACCCGTAAACTCCATCTACTTCATTCTGACAAAAATGACTAGAAGACTTCACACACCAAGGGTTCTATCAGTTGGACTTTCCTTCTGGTTCCAACGATGTGTCGACGGTTTTGTTTTTTCATCGGCATGAGGATCTTCTATTGGCGGGACGAGGTCTCTTGTTCCCGCGATCGTTCGATGGGGATGTCGTCGGTGGAACAGTTCTATTTTTTCATCGGTAGGACAAGGTCTCCTATTCCTGTGATGGTCCAATGGGGATGTTGTTGGTGGAAGGATTCTATTTTTTCATCAGCATGAGGATCTTCTATCGGTGGGATGAGGCCTCCCGTTCCCACAATGGTCCGATGGGGATGTCGTTGGTGGAACGGTTCTATTTTTTCATCAGCATGAGGATCTTATATCAGCGAGATGAGGTCTCATGTTCCCACGATGGTCCAATGGGGATGTTCTACCATCACGAGAATATGAGACCTCATCCCGCTGATAGAAGATCCTCACGTCGATGAAAAAGTAGAACCATTGACGCATCGCTAGAACCAGAAGACATGTCCAACCGATAGACCGATAAGGTGGGGGAAGTTAGTTCCAATTTTTTTTAATGTGGTAAGAGTCATACAGGTAAACACTATGTCAGGCTAGGGAACTCTTCTTGGAGGTTCTAAACGATTTGCCTCTTTTTTATAAGACTATGTTGGTAGTGCCAACTGAATCACAATTGTTTTGTGGCATTCCAAACCCAAACAATGAGGTGCAGTTGTGGAAATATCATAGAGAGAAGCTACAAGCTACATGATTATTTTTCTGAGTGAATTTATATCAGAGTCTTGCTTAGCGTGGCTTAAGACATGTGCAAATGATATTCTATCTACAAATAGGCTTGGGGGAAAGTTTTTGCTTGATCTTGTGAAAAGTGGCAAGGAACTTGTAGAGAATGAGACATTGATCAAAGAAACATTGGACAGTTTGGATGCATTTGAAGGGAGCTTGGAGTGGCTAAAAATGGTTTTTGGTTCAAATGTTGAGTTTCCATGCCAATGCATGTGTGAGATTGTTTTGAAACACTCAAAGAGTCTATGGGATGAAATTTTTGAAAGCCTATTTGTTAGTAGGATGAAACAAATAATAGCTAATGGATTTGCAGATCTACATGATAGATTTAAGGTTGGTAAATGCCTTGAAGCCATAGTTACATCTCTGACAAGTTACAAAGATGTTGAAACCCATTTGCACAAATTAACTACTAGTGAGGGTTGGCTTGTCAAGAGAGGGGACCTAAAAAGTGTCAATTTACCTGGGTTGAGTTTTAGATTTATGATGAAAAATGATGAATACTGGTTTGGTCACCTTAATGCTTATTTTGGAACTGAGGTTAGTCAAATAAGAGATACCATAGATGAGTGGTCCAAGAATATTTTGGAAGACCTAAGTTTTCTTTGTGCACATAAATCTCCTTCAAGGATAAATGATTTAGCACCTCATTTGCAAGAGCAATGCTTCCATTTTAGCTCAACATTGATTGTTGAGATTGAAGAACATCTTGTACATCTTTCAGAAGCTCTCTATCAAGAAATGAAAAATGAGATGCTAGAAAAAATGAACAAGGAGACACTAGAACCGATAGTTATAGTGGAAAGGGAACTTTTCTTAGGAAGGCTTTTAGTTGCTCTCAGTTTTCATTCAACTTCCCTTCCACTAGTTCTTGGCTCGTCTAAGCTCTGGTTTTTCGAGCACAAAGCTTTAGTTTGAGGGAAAGGATCTCCGACTTTCATATATTCCAGTATTGATTTTGATTACCCTCTTCTAGACAGTTATGGAAGATAAATACTAATGAGAGGGGTTGGTTTGAAGCCTAAATCATAGGATAAAAATAATAACACCAAATTGAATAAACTAAGAAGAACTATGCACAATCTTTGTATTAGAGCTCATAGCATGTGGCTATTGTGGATAACTGAAGAGATTTCAAGCATTCTCACAAGAGATCTAAGGGAGGGTGATTCTTTATCCATGACAACTCCTTTAAAGGCCTGTATTCTCATTTGCATTGCATATTTTGTTTGTTGTGGCTTATGGAGTTGGTTTCATTTCCATGATTCATCTAATCACCGATCTCTTCCTATAGTTTTCATGAGATTTCTTCTAGTTCTAATTTAAGTCATCATGGTTTATATCTAGATATATTAATAACTGAATGAGAATAAAGCATCTAGAGTAAAGAGCTGCATTTGATTATTTCAGTCACTTCAAACTCTTTATTGCCCAATAAATGGAAAAGACTAACATGTGCCCTTTCAACCCTTCCAGTCCATATTAATCATGGAGATGCAATCTATAAGTATGCATAAAAGTATCAAAGGGGATCCAAAAAGTTAGAGATTTTCATAGGGCCTATGAATCAACTCTTATTGTTGGCATCATTTGGGAACTCCTATTTTTGGGAATTCAGTAAGAGTTCTCAAACAAATTAGGATGACATCTAGCGTACAACTAAACATTTAAATGGAATTTGAAGCATGATTTTATTTAATTTTAAATTTGCTTCCTTAAGGCAACCTCATAAAATGTTATTTTTCTGATTGTATATCAAATTTCCTACTGCTTCTTTTCTTTTACTACTGCAAGTCACAATTTTAATGTTGTATGCTTGCTTTGTCTCTTGTAGTTTTTTGTTCCATGATTTATTAGTCTGAGATTTGTAGGGTTGGGAAGAAACTAAATTGAAACAAGAGAATGAGGGTGGAGGTCAACTAGAGTTAAGGTTGGTAAATTCCTTGAAGCCATAGTTACATCTCTGGCAAGTTACAAAGATGTTGAAACCCATTTGCACAAATTAACTACTAGTGAGGGTTGGCTTGTCAAGAGAGGGGACCTAAAAAGTGTCAATTTACCTGGGTTGAGTTTTAGATTTATGATGACAAATGATGAAGACAGGTTTGGTCAACTTAACACTTATTTTGGAACTAAGGTTAGTCAAATAAAAGATACCATAAATGAGGGGTCCAAGAATATTCTGGAAGACCTCCTAATTTTTCTTCATGCACATAAATATCCTTCAAGGATAAATGATTTAGCACCTTATTTGCAAGAGAAATACTTCCATTTTATCTCAACATTGATTGTTGAGATTGAAGAACATCTTGCACATCTTTCAGAAGCTCTCTATCAAGAAATGAAAAATAAGATACTAGAAAAAATGAACAAGGAAACACTAGAAATGATAGTTATAGTGGAAAGGGCACTTTTCTTAGGAAGGCTTTTAGTTGCTCTCAATTTTCATTCAACTTCCCTTCCACTAGTTCTTGGCTCATCTAAGCTCTGGTTTGTCAAGCACAAAGCTTTAGTTTGAGGGAAAGGATCTTCAACTTTTAGATATTCTAGTATTGATTTTGATTACCCTCTTCTAGATAGTTCTGGAAGACAACTACTAATGAGAGGGGTTGGTTTGAAGCCTAAATCACAGGATAAAAATAATAGCACCAAATTGAATAAACTAAGAAGAACTATGCACAATCTTTGTATCAGAGCTCATAGCATGTGGATATTGTGGATAACTGAAGAGCTTTCAAGCATTCTCACAAGAGATCTAAGGGAGGATGATTCTTTATCCATGACAACTCCTTTGAAGGCTTGTATTCTCATTTGCATTGCATATTTTTTTTGTTGTGGCTTATGAAGTTGGTTTCATTTCCATTATTCATCTAATCACCGACCTCTTCTTGCAGTTTTCATGAGATTTCTTCTAGTTTTGATTTAAGTCATCATGGTTTATATCTAGATATATTAATAATCGAATGAGAATAATGCATCTAGAGTAAAGAGCTACATTTGATTATTTCAGTCACTTTAAACTCTTTATTGCCCAATAAATGGAAAAGACTAACATGTACCCTTGCAACCCTTCCAATCCATATTAATCATGGAGATGTAATATGTAAGTATGCATAAAAGTATCAAAGGTGAGCCAAAAGTTAGAGATTTTCATAGAGCCTATGAATCAACTCTTGTTGTTGGCATCATTTGGGAACTCCTATTTTTGGGAATTCAGTAAGAGTTCTAAAAAAAAGTAGGATGACATCTACTATACAACTGAACTACTGTTCCACTGCACTGTAAACATTAAACCCCTACCATCCTGCACTCCTTTCATTGTACTCTACATGATTGATATAAGAAGAGCCACTTTTCACTTTATTATTGTTCATCCTTTTTCTTTACATGCTACTATGTTTTTTACACCCAACTTCAAAAGTGATTTGCATGCCCCCTTAGAAAGTGGAAACTAATTTTAAGAGTTCAAATTCTGAAATTTGTATAGTCAACTCAATCTACATGTCCCTTAATATCATTTTTTATAGATAAAAGTAAGTTCTCCTGTGAACTATGCTATTTGATAGTGGAAACTTCAAAAATAAAAGATCACTTTTAACATCTCATAACAGAAAATAAAAGAATAAAAAGGCCTCAATTCTAAGTTCTCTATATAAATGATTAACTTTTGAAACACAAGATGGATATGGTTTTCCATAATTAGCCTAAAAAAGAAGATAATCACTGTTAGTCAACAAGCAGCTAGTAAAATGGATCATATGGATCATATGGCCTGACCGCGTACAAATTTGAAAAGTAAAATTAACTGAAACCATGGAAAGTGAATTACCACAAGATTCTACACAAATCGTGTCTGATGCGGAAAAATTAACCTTGATGTGCTAAGCACTCCTCTCTAAAATTATATTATAAATTGATACAATAAGTGGTTTGGTTGCCCTAACTTATTGTCTATAAACCCTTATGTATTTTTCTTCTTTTCTTATTGGAATTCATACTTTGGCTTCTCAATACTCAAAGTGTGAAAAAATGCAAAGAAAAAATCTAGAGAGATGCTTATCTTTACCATCAATGCAAACAATTGCTAATTTAGATTTGACAAGCTCTTTCACATTGACACCAGTTGGCAATTTAAGAGCCTTGTAATTTGCAATGTGAGGAAACTTCCCAATACCCTGAATGATAAATAGAGAGCTCTAATTAAGCAGCTACAACCATCATGGAATCCATGATCCCAATATACAACATTAAAGACAAAACTCAACATAGGCTATGAGAAGAAAATATTACTTATTGTACCATGTAAGCATACATAACAGGATTTACCTCTCTTGGAAGATTGCCAGTTTCCCTTTCAAGTTAAATCACCCGATCCTCTCCTATAAAAATAGGGGAATCAAAAGTCTTTAGGTAGTTAAGAGCATATTTAAATAAGGTTTGATTTGAATCACACATTCAGATCACTGCAACCTGAGACATCAAGCACTCACGCATTCAGAACTCACACATCAAGTCACTGCAACCTAAGACATCAAACACCTCCAATCTAGTGTTCATAGATTATCTATTATCACATATGAAGAATGTAAGTGTTCATAGATTATCTGTTATCCATTTTGGTGGGCTACTTCGACTTTCACTTCTCCATTTTAGCGGGACAAAGGTTTTAGAGTATGTTTATTAAATTGAAAATTTTAGCGGGCTACCTTGAAAATACTCCAATATTTTAGAGGACTATGCTTGTAGGTTTTAGACTATGTTTATTAAAATGAAAATTATGACAAGATTTTAATAATGAGAAAATTTTGATTTTTAATTTTTCCTTCTCCTTAACATTTATGTTATAGTGTAATTTTTTATAATTAAATTATAACATAAATGCTAGTGCAATTTTTCAATTCTTTAATTCTTTTTATTGTATAGTCTTTTTAAATTTAAATTTTCAAATTTTCAAATTTTATCCTTTGTTTAATATTTTGCAATTGGCTTAAATTTATTCAACTTGGTTTTTATTCTCTTTTTTGTCTCTCTTTTCTTATCTATTGTCTTTTCTTCCCCCTTTTATTTCCCCCTTTTTTCTTATGTTGTGTTGTATTTTCTATGTCCTTGTTTTTCTTCCTTTTAATTGGTTTCATTAATTTGTTACTTCTTTGTCTTCCTATTGTTCTTTATTTATCTTAATTTTTAAATATTATTTGTCTTGTCTTCTTTGATCTTAATTTGTGCAGCCTTCCCTTCTCCCTCCTTTCTCCTTCCCTCTGGTTTTCCTATTTAGGTTGTTCTTGGTCTGCAACAAAATACTTTTCTCCTTGAGCTCTTTCATCTTGATGATGGATCACAGAGTGTGATCTGAAATGTTGATGCAAAAAACTCTAACACAATCTAATCCAGAAACATATGCAAGATTAATTGATATGGATTGTGGAAACTTGATCTCATTAACATTTTGACATGTTAATATATATATAATTATTACTAGCAATTGCACCTTGGTGTGCAATAGGTACGCCAAAGAGGTATGAAAGGTCAATTAGAGAAAATTTTGGTGTATTTTTTTAGACATATGTGTAGTACATGAGGTCAATTGGTAGGTCATTTAGCAAATGATGTTGTTTATGTAACAAAGGTCTCAATTGGTGGGCTACGATTGAAAATAAGGTCTTGAAAAAGGTTTTAGAGTATGTTTATTAAAATGAAAATTATGTTCAAGATTTTAATAATGAGCACATTTATTTAGTTATTTATTTAGTCATTTTTATTTGTCTAATATTAGTCATTTATTTAGTCATTTTTTATTTGTCTAATATTAGTCATTTATTTAGTCATTTTTATTTGTTTGATATTAGTCATTTATTTAGTTATTGACTTGTGATTTTACCCGATGACCAAATTAGTCACTTATAAATGACCAAATTAGTCATTTATTTTACAAATACTACTAGTGTTAGTCACGTCATTTATTTGCCAAATTCTACTAGTGTGGGACTAAGTCGCCCAACCTGGTGTAAGTGTCCCTGTCAACATTTTCAGTCAATTTTTTAGGATTCCAGAATCTCTCCACATCATATTTTAGATTCTAGGTGCACCTCTCCAATTTTGTTCAATTATTTCATCATTTACTTACATTTTTAGGTGTTTTTGCATATCACAATGTGTTTTCCAGCATTGCATATTTCTTCAACTTAGCATCAATAAGTCATTTTTCTTTTTTAGTTTATTGCATTAGTACATCATAATTAGATACATTGCATCAATTTCACATTAATCTTGAGTGTAGACATTGCCCATTTTGGCCCATCTCTCTCCTTTTAGGTGAAAAACCCTAGAAGTCTAAGAGAACCTTGGGTGCCAAAATCTTTGTCCACATTTTGGTGAACCCAAAATTTGAACAATTTATTTTCTGATTTGGAGTCCATCATTCCCCTAGAAGTAGTTTGCATTAACTTTTCATTGCATTTTTAATTGATTAATTTGCATTCTATGGTTTACAATTGTGCATTAGTGAAAGTGCATATAGTTTGCATTTTTGCATTTATATCATTGCAAAATATCTGAAATTTGCATTTTCCTTTAGTATTCAGGTCATACATACTAAAAAGCATCAAAACCAATTAATTTTTTTTGTAAATTTTGAAAAAATCCTTACTAGGACTAATCTGCTAGTCTGGGCGACTTAGTCCCAGTCCAGATTTTTAACTGTCTATTATAGCATCAGAAACTTCATTTATGTGCTTCCTAAGCCTCCTAGTATCATATACTATAATTATGGAAACTTT
>VDFB02168388.1:84646-170051 GCA_007258455.2 Sequoia sempervirens
AGGTTCTAAATGATTTGCCTCTTTTTATAAGACTATGTTGGTAGTGCCACCTGGATCACAGTTGTTCGGTGGGATTCCAAACCCAAACAATGAGGTGCAGTTGTGGAAATATCATAGAGAGAATCTACAAGCTACCATGATGATTTTGCTAAGTGAATTTATATCAAATTCTTGCTTAGCGTGGCTTGAGACATGTGTAGATGATATTCTATTCTACAGATAGGCTTGGGGGAAATTTTATGTTTGATCTTGTGAAAAGTGGCAAGGAACTTGCAGAGAATGAGACATTGATCAAAGAAACATTGGACAGTTTGGATGCATTTGAAGGGAGCTTGGAGTGGCTAAAAATGGTTTTTGGTTCAAATGTTGAGTTTCCATGCCAATGCGTGTGTGAGATTGTTTTGAAGCACTCAAAGAGTCTATGGGATGAAATTTTTGAAAGCCTATTTGTTAGTAGGATGAAACAAATAATAGATGATGGATTTGCAGATCTGCGTGAGCGAGTTAAGGTTGGTAAATTCCTTGAAGCCATAGTTACATCTTTGGAAAGTTACAAAGATGTTGAAACCCATTTGCACAAATTAACTACTAGTGAGGGTTGGCTTGTCAAGAGAGGGGACCTAAAAAGTGTCAATTTACCTGGGTTGAGTTTTAGATTTATGATGACAAATGATGAATACTGGTTTGGTCACCTTAATGCTTATTTTGGAACTGAGGTTAGTCAAATAAGAGATACCATAGATGAGTGGTCCAAGAATATTTTGGAAGACCTAAGTTTTCTTTGTGCACATAAATCTCCTTCAAGGATAAATGATTTAGCACCTCATTTGCAAGAGCAATGCTTCCATTTTAGCTCAACATTGAGTTGTTGAAGTTGAAGAGAACATCTTGTACATCTTTGAAGCTCTATCAAAGGAAATGAAAAATGAGATGCTAGAAAAAATGAACAAGGAGACACTAGAGAGGCAGGTAGTTATAGGTGGAAGGGAACTTTTCTTAGGAAGGCTTTTAGTTGCTCTAGAGTTTTCATTCAACTTCCCTTCACTAGTTCTTGGCTTCGTCCTAAGCTACGGTTTTTAGAACTTCTAAAGCTTTGGATTTGAGGAAAGGATCTCCGACTTTCATATATTCGGTATTGATTTTGATTACCCTCTTCTAGGCAGGTTATGGAGATAAATACTAATGAGAGGGGTTGGTTTGAAGAGCCCTAAATCATAGGATAAAAATAATAGCACCAAATTCAATAAACTAAGAAGAACTATGCACAACCTTTGTATCAGAGCTCATAACATGTGGATATTGTGGATAACTGAAGAGATTTCAAGCATTCTCACAAGAGATTTAAGGGAGGATGATTCTTTATCCATGACAACTCCTTTGAAGGCCTGTATTCTCATTTGCATTGCATATTTTGTTTGTTGCGGCTTATGGAGTTGGTTTCATTTCCATGATTGATCTAATCACTGATCTCTTCTTGCAGTTTTCATGAGATTTCTTCTAGTTCTAATTTAAGTCATCATGGTTTATATCTAGATATATTAATAAATGAATGAGAATAAAGCATCTAGAGTAAAGAGCTACATTTGATTCTTTCACTCACTTCAAACTCTTTATTTCCCAATAAATGGAAAAGACTAACATGTGCCCTTTCAACCCTTCCAGTCCATATTAATCATGGAGATGTAATCTGTAAGTATGCAGAAAAGTATCAAAGGGGAGCCAAAAAGTTAGAGATTTTCATAGGGCCTATGAATCAGCTCTTGTTGTTGGCGTCATTTGGGAACTCCTATTTTTGGGAATTCAGTAAGAGTTCTCAAACAAATTAGGATGACATCTACTGTACAAATAAACATTTAAATGGAATTTGAAGCATGATTTTATTTAATTTTTAATTTGCTTCCTTAAGGTAGCCTCATAAAATTCCTTTTTCTGATTGCATATCAAACTGCCTACTGCTTCTTTCCTTTTACTACTACAAGTCACAATTTTAATGTTGTATGCTTGCTTTGTCTCTTGTCTCTTGTAGTTTTTTGTTCCATGATTTCAAGGCTTACCATGTATTAGTTTGTGATTTTTAGGGTTGGGAAGAAATTGAATTGAAATAAGAGCATGAGGGTGGAGGTTAACTAGAGTTAAGGTCGGTAAATGCCTTGAAGCCATAGTTACATCTCGGCAAGTTACAAGATGTTGAAACCCATTTGAAAAAAATAACTACTAGTGAGGGCTAGCTTGTCAAGAGAGGGGACCTAAAAAGTGTCAATTTACCTAGGTTGAGTTTTAGATTTATGATGACAAATGATGAAGACTAGTTTGGTCGCCTTAACACTTATTTTGGAACTGAGGTTAGTCAAATAAAGGATACCATAGATGAGAGGTCCAAGAATATTCTGGAAGACCTCCTAATTTTTCTTCATGCACATAAATATCCTTCAAGGATAAATGATTTAGCTCCTTATTTGCAAGAGCAATGCTTCCATTTTATCTCAAAATTGATTGTTGAGATTGGAGAACATCTTGCACATCTTTTAGAAGCTCTCTATAAAGAAATGAAAAATGAGGAGATGCCAGAAAAAATGAACAAGGAGACACTAGAATCGACAGTTATAGTGGAAAGGGAACTTTTCTTAGGAAGGATTTTAGTTTCTCTCCATTTTCAGTCAACTTCCCTTCCACTAGTTCTTGGCTCGTCTCAGCTCTAGTTTTTCAAGAACAAAGCTTTAGTTTGAGGGAAAAGGATCTTCAACACTAGATATTTAGTATTGATTTTTGATTACCCTCTTCCTTCTAGATAGTTCGGAAGACAACTACTAATAGAGAGGGTTGGTTTGAAACCTAAAATCCAGGATATTTAAAAATAATAGCACAAATTGAATAAACTAAGAGAACTATGCACAATCTTTGTATCGAGGCTCATAGCATGTGGATATTGTGGATAACCGAAGAGCTTTCAAGCATTCTCACAAGAGATCTAAGGGAGGATGATTCTTTATCCATGACAACTCCTTTGAAGGCCTATATTCTCATTTGCATTGCATATTTTGTTTGTTGTGGCTTATGAAGTTGGTTTCATTTCCATGATTCATCTAATCACTAATCTCTTCTTGCAGTTTTCATGAGATTTCTTCTAGTTTTGATTTAAGTCATCATGGTTTATATCTGGATATATTAATAATCGAATGAGAATAAAGCATCTAGAGTAAAGAGCTACATTTGATTCTTTCAGTCACTTCAAACTCTTTATTTCCCAATAAATGGAAAAGACTAACATGTGCCCTTTCAACCCTTCCAATCCATATTAATCATGGAGATGTAATATGTAAGTATGCAGAAAAGTATCAAAGGGGAGCCAAAAAGTTAGAGATTTTCATAGGGCCTATGAATCAACTCTTGTTGTTGGCATCATTTGGGAACTCCTATTTTTGGGAATTCAATAAGAGTTCTCAAACAAAGTAGGATGACATCTACTATACAACTGAACTACTATTCCACTGCACTGTAAACATTAAACCCCTACCATCCCTGCACTCCTTTCATTGTACTCTACATGGTTGATATAAGAAGAGCCACTTTTCACTTTATTATTGTTCATCCTTTTTCTTTACATGCTACTCTATTTTTTACACTCAACTTCAAAAGTGATTTGCATGCCCCCTCAGAAAGTGGAAGCTAATTTTAAGAGTTCAAATTCTGAAATTTGTATAGACAACTCAATCTACATGTCCCTTAATATCATTTTTATAGATAAAAGTAAGTTCTCCTGTGAACTATGCAATTTGATAGTGGAAACTTCAAAAATAAAAGATCACTTTTAACATCTCATAACAGAAAAGAAAAGAATAAACATACCTCGATTCCAAGTTCTCTATATAAATCCTTAACTTCTGCAACACAAGATGGATCTGACTTTTCCATAATTAGCCTAAAAGAAGATAATCATTGTTAGTCAACAAGCAGCTAGTAAAATGGATCATATGGATCATATGGCCTGACCGCATACAAATTTGAAAAGTAAAATTAACTGAAACCATGGAAAGTGACTTACCACAAGATTCTACACAAATCGTGTCTGATGCGGAAAAATTAACCTTGATGTGCTAAGCACTCCTCTC
Source organism: Sequoia sempervirens (assembly GCA_007258455.2). Classification (NCBI taxonomy): domain Eukaryota; kingdom Viridiplantae; phylum Streptophyta; class Pinopsida; order Cupressales; family Cupressaceae; genus Sequoia; species Sequoia sempervirens. The sequence goes on from VDFB02168388.1 coordinate 88,756, forward strand.
TAAAATTATATTATAAATTGATACAATCAGTGGTCTGGTTGCCCTAACTTATTGTCTATAAACCCTAATGTATTTTTCTTCTTTTCTTATTGGCATTCATACTTTGGCTTCTCAATACTCAAAGTGTGAAAAAATGCAAAGAAAAAATCCTGAGAGATGCTTATCTTTACCATCAATGCAAGCAATTGCTAATTGAGATTTGACAAGCTCTTTCACATCGACACCAGCTGGAATTTAAGAGCCTTGTAATTTGCAATGTGAGGAAACTTCCCAATACCCTGAATGATAAATAGAGAGCTCTAATTAAGTAGCTACAACCATCATGGAATCCATGATCCCAATATACAACATTAAAGACAAAACTCAACATAGGCTATGAGAAGAAAATATTGCTTATTGTACCATGTAAGCATACATAACAGAATTTACCTCTCTTGGAAGATTGTCAGCTTCCCTTTCAAGTTGAATCACCTGATCCTCTCCTGTAAAAATAGGGGAATCAAAGTCTTTAGGTAGTTAAGAGCATATTTAATAAGGTTTGATCTGACTCACACATTCATATCATTGCAGCCTGAGACATCAAGCACTCACACATTTAGAACTCACGCATCATGTCACTACAACCTAAGACATCAAACACCTCCAATCTAGTGTTCATAGATTATCTATTATCACATATGAAGAATGCAAGTGTTCATAGATTATCTGTTATCCATTTTGGTGGGCTACTTCGACTTTCACTTCTCCATTTTAGCAGGACGAAGGTTTTAGAGTATGTTTATTAAATTGAAAATTTTAGCGGGCTACCTTGAAAATACTCCAATATTTTAGTGGACTATGCTTGTAGGTTTTAGAGTATGTTTATTAAAATGAAAATTATGACAAGATTTTAATAATGAGCAAATTTTGATTTTTAATTTTTCCTTCTCCTTAACATTTATGTTATAGTGTAATTTTTTATAATTAAATTATAACATAAATGCTAGTGCAATTTTTCAATTCTTTAATTCTTTTTATTGTATAGTCTTTTTAAATTTAAATTTTATAATTTTATAATTTTTATCCTTTGTTTTAATATTTTGCAATTGGCTTAAATTTATTCAACTTGGTTTTTATTCTCCTTTTTGTCTCTTTTCTTATCTATTGTCTTTTCTTTCCCCTTTTTTTCTTATGTTGTGTTGTATTTTCTATGTCCTTGTTTTTCTTTCTTTTAATTGGTTTCATTAATTTGCTACTTCTTTGTCTCCCTGTTGTTCTTTATTTATCTTAATTTTTAAATATTATTTGTCTTGTCTTCTTTGATCTTAATTTGTATAGCCTTCCCTTCTCCCTCCTTTCTCCTTCCCTTCTGGTTTTCCTATTTAGGTTGTTCTTGGTCTGCAAATAAAATACTTTTCTCCTTGAACTCTTTCATCTTGATGATGGATTGCAGAGTGTGATCCAAAACGTTGATGCAAAAATCTCTAACACAATCTAATCTAGAAATGTATGCAAGATTAATTGATATGGATTGTGGAAACTTGATCTCATTAACATTTTGACATGTTATATATATATATATATATATATATATATATATTACTAGCAATTGCACCTTGGTGTGCAATAGGTACGCCAAAGAGGTATGAAAGGTCAATTAGATAAATTTTTGGTGTATTTTTTCAGACATATGTGTAGTACATGAGGTCAATTGGTAGGTGATTTAGCAAATGATGTTGTTTATGTAACAAAGGTCTCAATTGGTGGGCTACGATTGAAAATAAGGTCTTGACGAAGGTTTTAGAGTATGTTTATTAAAATGAAAATTATGTTCAAGATTTTAATAATGAGCACATTTATTTAGTTATTTATTTAGACATTTTTATTTTTTCTAATATTAGTCATTTTTATTTGTTTGATATTAGTCATTTATTTAGTCATTTTCATTTGTCTGATATTAGTCATTTATTTAGTAATTTACTTGTTATTTTCCCTGATGACCAAATTAGTCACTTATCAATGACCAAAATAGTCATTTATTTTCCAAATACTACTAGTGTTAGTCACGTAGTCATTTATTTGCCAAATTATACTAGTGTGGGACTAAGTTGCCCAGGTTGGCGTAAGTGTCCCTTTCAACATTTTCAGTCAATTTTTTAGGATTCTAGAATCTCTCCACATCAGATTTCAGATTCCAGGTGCACCTCTCCAATTTTGTTCAATTATTTCATCATTTACTTACATTTTTAGGTGTTTTTGCATATCACAGTGTGTTTTCCAGCAATGCATATTTCTTCAACTTAGCATCAAAAGTCATCTTTCTTTTTCAGTTTATTGCATTAGTACATCATAATTAGATACATTGCATCAATTTCACATTAATCTTGAGTGTAGACATTGCCCATTTTGGCCCATCTCTCTCCTTTTAGGTGAAAAACCCTAGAAGTGTAAGAGAACCTTGGGTGCCAAAATCTTTGTCCACATTTTGGTGAACCCAAATTTTGATCAATTTATTTTCTGATTTGGAGTCCATCATTCCCCTAGAATTAGTTTGCATTAAATTTTCATTGTATTTTTCATCAGATTAATTTGCATTTTATGGTTTACAATTGTGCATTAGTGAAAGTGCATATAGTTTGCATTTTTGCATTTTCCTTTAGTATTTAGGTCATACATACTAAAAAGCATCAAAACCAATTAATTTTTTTTGAAAATTTTGAAAAAACCCTTACTGGGACTAATTTGCCAGTCTGGGTGACTTAGTCCCATTCCAAATTTTTAACTGTCTGTTATAGCATTAGAAACTTCATTTTTGTGCTTCCTAAGCCTCCTATTATCATATACTATAATTATGGAAACTTTTGGGAACATTTATTTCATGCATTTAGGTCAAAAACATCAATTTAGGGTAGTCATTTTTGAAATCATTCAATTACGAGCATTTTTACATCTTAAATCATTGAAAAACTCTGAAATTTTGCATTGGAATCTTAGGTCTGCATCATACAGTATAGAGACCATCAAAATCCATCAGAAAAATCTTAAAAAATCTTTAAAAAGTCCCTTATGGGACTAATCCGCCACCTTGGGTGACTTAGTCCTTGTTCAACTTTGAAACTGCCTTTTATAGAGTTGAAAACCCTATTTTTAAGCTTCTATTTGCTGCCCTTACCTATCTATATTAGTTGGATGAGTTTTTGTAACATGCATTTCATTAGATCTAGCTTAAATTAGCTCATTTCATGCATTATTTAATTTCAAATTTGCATTTCAAACATTCCACTTTTAGGTTGTTGCATAATGTAATTAGAAAATTACCTTATTTCACATCTAAAAATTGCATTTAAACATTTCATTTTAATTCATTGTATTGCACTTTTCCATGATAGCATGTTTTCTTTCAAGAGATGTGACTTTGATTTCATAAAAAATGGATTTAATAAATACAACATTCCCTCTTATGAGTTCAATTTTGATTACAACAATGAGGTCTTTACGAAACATGATCAAACCATTGACACAATCCTCAATATTACAATGCCCATTGGTGCGAATGGTAGTATAAACAATCATAACAATCATACTTGTTCTTCCCCTGATACCTCTACTATTAGTGATGAAGGTACCTTGGTGAAGGAAGATACAAGCATTGAGGGTCTTGATTTTACATCTCCTCATTCCCCTTTGGAAGATGTCAGACAACAAGAACATGAGATCATATGTAGAAACATTCATAAACATCACCTTACCTAATCTCTCTAACCATGACAACCAAACTTGTTCTTCTCCTAATATTCCTCAATGCCATGAGGATGGGTTGATGTTAGAAGATGTGCCTATTAAAATTCATGAGAATCTTGACCCTCCCTTCCCTAATGCTCCTACCATTTGGGACAATCTATTTGAAAATCATAGTGGTCCTTCTCTTGATGCCTCCCCCACTTGTGATGAAGCTACTTTACAAACTTCAAACTTGGGTGAAAATATTACAAGCTCTCCTACTAGGGTGGATAATATGGAATAAGAGATTGAGACCTTGCAAAAAAATGAACATCAAATAGATTCTTCTCCTAATTTCCCCACTCTTGATAAACACGAAAATCCAACCATTGATCATTCCCCTACTTGCGATGAAGTCATTTTAGAAGAACCAACTCCTGAATGTCAAGAAAATTTGATTAGTAGTTCTCCTAAAAACTCTTCTCCTAGGGAGAATATCATGGTTCTAGCAAATGGTAACCATAGTAATGTGTCTTCCTTAGATAAACAAGTGATTCTAGATTGCCCTTTACTAGAGATACATCAAACCAAGACTGTTGAGGTTATGAATGCACAAGTGTTGATCAATGGACCTCATACATACCACATGGTACATCCTAAGAATCCTCTCATTCTCTACCCACCTTTACACAAACAATAAAATCAATGCCAACCTGAACTCATCCTTTACCCACCATCACATAAAACTCAACCTCCACCTAAACCTGAGTTTACCCTTTATCCACTTACGCATGATGTTGTTGCTCACACACATTACACTCAAAAAAATCCACGACCACCACAACCCACCCCAACACCATCACCTTTTCCTAATCCAATCTTGCCTAGTCCTCCTCGATTAACTCCTAGGGAGTATGATCTTGTTGAACAACTTAAAAATACTCCCGCAAAGATATCCCTTTGGGACCTTCTTCAGAATTCACCTACCTATCACACAATGCTCCAAACGGCCTTACAAAAAATTCCTATCCCTTTCACTGCACAACCAAATGACATAGCAACCATAATTCAAGGATTGAATGCTGACATTGTTTTCCACCAAAGTGAACTCCCCCCTTTAGAAGTGCAAAAACAAAATGATTCTTTCATGATCATAGTCAATACAATACGATAGGGATAAAGCAAACCCTTGTTGACAATGCCTCCACTCTTAATGTGTGTAGCGTAAAATTATTGGATAGGCTTTGTGTGGATAGATCAAGAATTCAACCTAATTCTTTATTTATTAAGGGCTTTGACAATGAAGAAAAGAAACTGCCCAGTGTGATCACTTTACCTATTACAGTTGGAGTAGTCACATTGAACACCTTGATCCATGTCATGCCATATAATCTTTCATATAATCTTCTTTTCAGAAGACCATGGATTCATGAGATGAATGCAGTGCCTTCAACTCATCATCGTAAAATGAAATATGTTTACAATAACACAGTCCACATAGTTGATGTTGATCATGAGCCTTATAGTCACTTGCACCTTGAGAAAAACAAAGAGAACCCCTTGAACACCTTAACCCCAACCACTTAACAAAAATACCAAACACAACATATTGAACAAGTCACAATGCTATTAGATGATCATTGGGGTTCCTTATACTTCACACCAACACTCATGGAACAAATGCAAGCTTACACTAGAAGACTCTGACATAGTCATGCCAACACACAACTTGGAACAACCTTCACAAGCATCTACCTCAACCACTTTAGATCAAAACATCACAAATTATACAACAACCTTTGACAAACACAACAACGAACAACCACTCGATTCAAAAGCAATGAAAAAGATTTATGGAAAAGGTTATGAGCTTATGAAACAACTTGGATACAATGGAAGAGGATGTGATGCTAATGAACAAGGTATCTGTGACCTTATCGATCCTATCACACAAAAAACAACTCATGGTATTGGTTATTGTCCTTTGATAGAAATTACAAAGCCTTCACTCAACATCAACACTATTACAAAACATCCTTCTACAAACACTAGTGGTCTTGATTGCTATCCTTTATAAGAAAACAAACAAATAAATGCACCTTCGCTTAGTGTCAATGTCATCTCATAAAACACTAAAGAATCAAATATGTTAAATCCCACAATCTCACAATCTAAAGAGCCTTGTGTAGGTATGACAACTAATACTAAGCAAGATGTATCTTTATCACAAACTACAAGACCACCTTCTACCATTGATCAAGAGGGTATCTTTTCTAGACTTCTCTAAGATCACTTGATCACCCTTCCTCCAAGAACTCAAAATAAATTTTATTACAGGAATTCCTTTTGCACCTATCATATAGTTCACGATCTTTCTAATAATAAATGTAAGGCTTTGAGAAGTAAATCCCAAAATCTTAAGGAGTTTGGTGTTCTTCCTTATATGGGGGTACCCCATTCCTCTAATTGATACAAATTTTCACTCTAGCATGTATCTTATCAATCATTTTGGCTCACCTTTGTCCCGCACTAAGTGGGGGCAAGGGGTTAGGTAGCCTTATCCTTGTATGTCACTTGTTGTTGCTGATTTTAGCTAGCCATTAACCTTTCATGAACATAAAGAGCAAGCTTGGGATGTGGACGACATGCCTTAAGTTGGCTCGCATGTGACATACTCCCTATTTCATGATGTAGCTTATAGGAAACATATGACTTGGCATAGGGCTTTCTGAGTCAGATCTCATGTCTTCTTCTTCTACTTTAAAACAATTGCTCACAGTAATGGTGTTAGTAACCGCTTTAAAGTGGGGGCATACATCGATGCTCACATTTCATTATGTGATTTTCTTGTGATTTCCTCTCTTGGAAACATTAGGTACAATGTTTCCCAGCATGAGACATTGCACTTGTCCTCTCTTGGAAACAAGATGAAACCATCTGCACTTTTCCTCTCTTGGAGACATTAGGTACAATTTTCCCTAAGATGAGACCTTGCACGAACTAAGCAAAATCCCTTTGAACATTCCCTACACTATGTTGCATTTACAATGTCTATGAGTGTCAAGCATACAAATTTTTTCTTACCTCATAGAGCTCGAAGATCATTTTCATTGTGGAACCTTATTAAAGTTATTAAGAGGTATAACTTTGGTATGGTTGAGTGAGAAGCCCATTCTGAGCCATGAATTTTCCCCATAGCCACTTGTGCGTATGTGAGTGCATATTAGCCATATGTGTCTCACCTTCTAGGATTTCTCACCCCACAGACAACTAGAAGTTTCGTGGCCCCAGAGTGAGTATACTTGGGATTTCTCACCTAGTGGACAACCATGAGTTCCATCACCCTAGAGTGAGTATGCATTTTATTTTTTGAGAAAAACAACCTAGATCTAATCCATAACATGTTGAACAAATTGTCGAAGCTTGATCCATCCCATTTTCATTCCCTTCTAATTCTTGCAATTGTATGATCATGTATTTTAACTTGCTGCATATTATACACCTTGCATGTGTCCTTTGCGCTTATGTTGTTATGAATTAGTATCTTGGATCCTGGGGGCTTGACCGATGCCTTGATCTTTATCATCCTTTGTCATCCGCATTGGTACGATTGGACTCTTCTTGAATGGCTACTTAAGCATGAATTTGAAGCAAGTTCATCCTTTCACTTAAGTGGGGGCTTAATGTGTCACCAAAAGTGTATAATTTGCTTGATATGGGAATAATTGATGATAAATTAGACTTAATGAGGCCTTGATTTGGTGTTTTGAGGTGTTTTACAAATCCACACTAGGTCTTGGCCCCTTGCAAATTAAATAAAATGCATTTATTGATTCTTGTCAAGGTGTTGTAACCTATCTTTACACTTTTCTAAGACCATAATATCATAATTCACCTAAATAACCTTACCAAGACCTATTTCAAAGTGTTGTAAAGACTTGTAACAAACTTTCACACTTTCCTAGGATTGTTATGTTTAAATGGTCCCTTTATACACTTACAAGCCTTACTTAAGTGTCTTGTTGAAGAAGAACTCGATAAACATTATTTAAATTATCACAGTTCCTCACATCCACTTAAAAATTCCCAAGTGGACTAAGTCACCATTGGTGCCGAATTAGTCCCATTTGGCTCAAAAATAAAAATAAAATAAAATTTCTTTCGAGTTTTTATTCTTTAAGACCTAAGGTCGGCATGTGATGAGGTATTTTCAGGAATTAGGGCATAATTGTGCATAAATATAGGGTTTTACCTCTCATTTTACCTAATTCACAACTCATCATCATTCATCCATCATTCATCATGTTCTCAAGCCAAGCAAGCTAGGGTTTTATCATTGAAAGTCATCAAGATAGCTTCCTAATGTTGAAAAATGAGGTGTTTTCTTAGCTTAATACTCTGTAAAACTTTAATATTATTGATCTAAATAAGTTTTTCCTTTTGTTACTTTTTCTTTGTGGGTGATTATCTTGATTAATTCATTTTACTATTGTAGAATGTAGACAAAAGTTGATAGAAGAACTAGACAAGATATTAGAAAGATTATACAATATGTACCGCATAGAAACCCTTTCAGGAAAAAACTCCACGAAGAATTATTCTATTATTCAATATTTGAATTACAATATAATCAATTATTGCTTGAGAATGCTTCCTTTGCTTTAGCCAATCTTCTCCACAACCTGTAACAATAACAATTATGAAAAATCTCTTCAACTTGAATGAGATATAGAGGCAATAAGCAATCTTGTAATCTCCAAAAGGTGACAATTACAATGCCCAAGTCCAAGCCTTAGAAAAGGTACGCCATATTGCTTCAAGTTGAGTTCTTCTATGAAAACCAAAGCTTAAAACATGTGCTTCATCCATTTGGGTGTCCCAAATTGAAGCTACAACTCATCCTTCACTTCAGTGATAATTCCAAAGCTCCTCCTCAAAGATGGTGCCCAAGAGAGGGTCCCACTTAACTGAGCCTTTACAAATATCTTATCATGCAAGGGAGTTAATTACAAGAAGCCAACTTGGGCGCCCAAGTTGGGTCCAAGTCATTTCTTGTTAATTGAAACATTACTCAACACCATTCATGCAAGAATGGTCATCTCTTGTTAACTAGAGGTAGTCCCTGTTATCTATCATACAACTCAAGTTATTAGCCATGCATTCCAAGTTAATTGAAGTCAACTAGCATACAACTAAAACTAACTGAAGACAACTGAACCATAACTAAACTAAACTAAACTAAACTAAACTAAATTGAACTAATTCTAAACTAAACTAAACTGAACTGAATGCATGCAAACATCAAACCCTAAATCCTAGGACCTTTACATACATTCATAAGTGTTATCTATTACTCTGAATAGTTAACTAAACTCAAGGCGAGTGTCACCTTACCATGTGGGTGCCCCATGTGCCCCTATTATTTAGGAACTCACAATGGATGCCCTCACATGCTCCTAACATTGAGAATTAATTACAAATGTCAATAATCATGATTATTTCATCAAATATTTATCTCATCCTAATCTTAGTGTTGTTGAACACATTCCAAGAACTTAGGAGATACATGAAATAATTAATGTTTAGGATTTGCAATTAAATGGCATCTTATTTCCAACACCTAAGACATTCAAGGGAAAATTCTTCATGTTTTGCTGCAGAAATTCAAGATCAAACTTCATGGCAAGGTATTAACTCCATTGTTGCATGCTTCATTACATTCTTTCTTCATTTGGTTTAATTACCTAAAAAGGGGTTTGACCAAGGCAAACACCTATGCCCTAACATTCACCATTTCTTTCTCTTTCATTGTGTGTTTGCAGATTTAGGCACTTTGAGGGTTTGAAGGTCATTGATGACTAATTTGAAGACTTGTTGAAGACATCTCCTTATTGACCAAGTCAAAATATCATCTAAAAGTCACTTTCAAGCCTGAAAATTAAAGTTTCAGAAGTGGACACCTGTCAGAAACCAAAGTGCAGACCAAGGGCTTCTTTTTCCACTTTCAAATTTTTAGAAATGTAGAAGTGGAATAAGTATCTAATAGTGGTGACTTAGTCCAACTGAACTTGTTTTTCAGAGGTTTTTGCAGATTTGGATACCCATTTGGCCAAAACGGGTTTATGAGCAGTTTTCCCGAAACTGGGACTAAGTCGCCCAACCTGGTGTAAGTGTCCTAGTCAACATTTTTAGTTTTTTTTAGGATTATAGAATCTCTCCACATCATATTTTAGATTCTAGGTGCACCTCTCCAATTCTATTAAGTTATTTCATCATTTACTTGCATGTTTAGGTGTTTTTGCATATCACGGTGTGTTTTCTAGCATTGCATATTTCTTTGACTTAGCATCAATAAGTCATCTTTCTTTTTTATTTTATTGCATTATTACATCATAATTGGAAACATTGCATCATTTTCGCATTAATCTTGAGTGTAGACATTGCCCATTTTGGTCCATCTCTCTCTTTTTAGGTGAAAAAGACTAGAAGTGTAAGAGAACCTTGGGTGCCAAAATCTTTGTCCACATTAATAGTAAATAGTAATTTCACAATTTGGGTGTAACAAGGGATTCATATAATAATTTTATCTCTCCTATTTGGGGGACATATATTATACTTATGTGAAAAAGGAGTCCTTGGGGGGGGGTATATCAAGTCCTCCTTTCCTTTTTTCAATAGTACACATTTATTTTTCTCTCTTTTGGAGAGATTTTTTCCCAATTTGATTTTATCCTTTTCTCTAATTATGAGAGATTCTTTTGATTGAAAATGGGTACCTAATTATTCCTTGTAGCTAAGACCCATCCATGCAACCATCATTGCATTCATCATTAGGTTTTTAGCTTCTCCCTAAGTTGAAATTAGGGGGGTGTAAGAGTAAATAGGAAAATCACCTAATAATTAATTAGTTATTAGGTCCCTAAATTACTTTATTCACTTAAGCTAGACTTAGTGTTAGGAAATAATACATAATACACAAAATGTTTAAGGCATTTCCTACATAATCCTATGAGAGAAAAGCATGCATGCAAGCTTACAAAATAACCATATGCAAATATCAAATAGAAAAAACACAAGATAACATAAGATAGACCTTGGGAAAACCATAAATATGGAAAAAAATAGCCTCCAAAAGCATCCACACTCTATATTATTCAACAATAGAAACATTGAAATGCACTCATAGAGTTTCCATGAACACTTTTGAAACATTAAGCTCCTTTAATGCACTCTCTATGTGTCCAAGCATGTAACCACACAACCCATGCCATGCTTCACATATACACTCAGAAGAGAAACTATTCTATGACAACCCACTCAACCATGTAACCTTAACCACTAAACATGTGCTTTCTTATATAGAATCAAGCTCACACAAAAAAACCAGTTAATTTGATAAAGCCACGCACCTCAAAAATACGAGTACAAAAAACCATTAACCTCTCATTTAATTTTTGATACAAATATTAAATATTTTTCCCAAATAATAATAATTATTCTATATCTCTCACACAAATTAACTAACCCAATGTTACATACAACTTTACAAGTGGTCCCAAATAAATATATAATGTGGTTAAACAAATCTCCTAGATGCATCACAACTAAATATGCATTTATTTTACATAATAAAATAATCCATGTTATGCAAGGTGCACAACACACATTTTTAACATTCTTCCACTTGTTGCACACATTACATAAATGGTCAATCAATGAAATACATCATTATATCCTTACATAAACCATATGAATCTCCAACATGCTCTCACACTTCATCAAGATATATGCAATAAAACCAAGGTGACCACCATCCCAAGAAAGAACTTCATTCATCCTCCAATATGCCACCTATGAAAGAAAATAAAAAAGACAAGGTGAAGATGCAGTGATCCAAAGAACACAAGCATAAAATCCAAGTGCTAATTTTTTTTCCAAGTTGATGTCAAAGTTGAAGGATGGAGAGAGCTTCCCAGACGACATTCACTGCTGTTGTGCAGCTTGCACGACTACCTTTGTAGCTTGTAGGTGGTGGAGGTCATTGCATGCACCTCTATCACCTCTGTTTTTCCCTACTAGGCCTCATCTTGGTGCATGCAAAATGGGGGGAGGTGTATTTTTGTTCTTGTAGTCTTCTTCTTTGATTTTTCTGCTTTATTTTTTGTGGTGGGTTTGTGTTGTGGTGCATTGGGGCTGCTAGTTGCATAACTCCATTTGGGGATCCAGGAGACCCATCTCGGCTATCTTTCAAATTTGTTGCCTTAAACAAAGATACATTTTCTTCGAGGCATGGTGATGCTGTGAATTTATTCTACATGCAGTAGAGGAATCAAGACTTAAGCGCTCTACAGAAATGAAATTGACACCAACGGGTTGCTTGGAAAGAAGTAAGGAGTGCCTTGTTGTGGTGATCAAACCTGAAGATATAGCAGAAGATGTTATGTATTTGGCAGAGCATGCACTAATCTGCAAGTTCATGGGAGTTTGTGTTTCACTACCATTCTTGGAGGCTTGGACACAGACAAATTCGAATATGAAGGGGGATATGGAGATCATCCTCGGGGTGAATGGTTATTTTTTTGCAGTGTTTTCAAGTCTTGAAGATTGAAATATGGTTTTTGAAGGTAGCCCGTATTTCCACAATCAGGTTGGGATCTTCATTAAGCCATGGCATTTGGGGTTTGATCCTTCTGAAGAACTCCCATCAAGGATCCCTGTGTGGGTCCGATTGCCTCCACTTCCAATGGAGTATTGGAAAAAAGATGTTTTGCATTCTATTGCTATGGCTTTGGGGAAAACCTTGGGTCCCTCTCATCAAACCCTTGACCATAGGGTGAGGTCACCTTTGCTCAAATTTGTGTGGAAATAAACCTAAATATTCTATTGCTAGAGTCTATTGAGACTAGATTGGGGGATATGAGCTGGATCCAATAGGTTGATTATGAAGCACTACCTTTCTGGTGTAGATTTTATCATGAGTATGGTCACCTGCAAAGGAATTGTCCCAAGTTAGGGGGTAGAAATCCTCATCCTTAGATTGAGTGGCAGACATCTGAATCTAAAGCTAAGGATAAATCCTTGGTCCAAAATGAGGGGAAAAATTCAAAGGGATTTATTGTGGTGAAAAGAAAATCAAAGGCTTGGGGTGCTACTCGTCAAAATAAATCCATGCAAAAAGGAACTTTCAGTAGCAGGTTTGATGTCCTTGAAAATTTTGAGGATCTGAAATCAATGGAGTTGGATATCACTCTAGGGGATAAAGTCATGCAAGGTATGTATTAGTCTTCTTTTCCACCTCAAGCACTTGTTCATGAATTGGTTTTGTCTCAGGCTCTAGAGGATAACAGTTCAAAGGCACTAATTCCTGTTGAGACCTTAGAGGTTGTCAATGGGTCTAATAGTGATCCAGGTGTTATGGTTTCAAACCCCTCGTGTGAAACACCTCTGGAACATGCTAAAAATGAGGTAATTAATGATCTAGATTTGGACTCGGGGACTAAGGAAGATGGTAAAAAGAAACATATGCCTCATTTGGGAATTTATTAGAAGAGCCTAAAGAAAGGGACAACAAATAAGCTATCAAAGGTAGGTAGGAAAAAGGATTTGGAAAAGATGAAGATTATGGGTGAATCTTTAGTGGAATTAGGTGTTTTCAAGATGCTAGAATCTCACTTTGCCTCATCCCATAAATGATTGTGCTTTCATGGAATGCAAGGGGTTTGGGTAGAATCCCTAGAAAAAAGGATACTTCGTGACTTGATCCATGATCACAATCTTAATATTATGTTTATTCAGGAAACTAAGCTTTCTGTGGATGATAGGAGGAATGCTTCTTCCAAGGTTTGGAAGAGAGGTCTTTTTCAAAGTGTTGGTTCTCAAGGAGCAACTAGTGGCATTGCCTATCTTTGGAACCCGTGTAAGATTATTCCCCTTTGGTGGGTTGCCAACAAGAATTCTCTGTCGGTGCTTGCATCTTTCTTTGACTCTAGTGTTGTTTCTCTCTTCTCCTATGTTTATGTGCCAAATGATTTTCCAAGTAAGACCATGTTGTGGTCTTTTATTAAATTCATTCAATCTTTGGAATCTTTTTGTCCTTAGATTCTTGTTGGAGATTTCAATTCTATTTGTTTCCTTGAGGAAAAATCTAGGGGGTGGGTCATTTGGGCCCTGCTTCAACCTTGACATGTGAGAATATGTTTACCCTTAATTTGGTGGATTTGAAGCCTATGAATGGATTGTTTACTTGGCATAACATAATATGTGGGGAGGGATCTATCTCTGAGAGGCCGAATAGATTCCTAGTTTCAAATCATTGGGTTAGGGACTGTTGGGCTTCTTCTTTTGAAATCCTGGGATGGAAGGGTTTGGATCATTGGCCAATCAAGTTCTCTTCTAGTTGGTTTGCTCTGCCTATGAACCTTCCTTTTAAATTCTAGCTCATGTGGCTCCGTGATCCTAGTTTATGCTAGTTGGTTGTGAGATGGTGGTCTGAAGGGAAGCCTGCCTTTGGCATTGCCATGTTTTCCTTTTTTAAGTGACTTCAATATGTTAAATACAAGCTCAAAAAATGGAATAAAGATTCTTTTGGAAATATTTTTCTGGGAGAAAATATAGATTCAAGGTCATTTGGATAGCATCACTTTCAAAATTAAGGAAGAGGGTATGTCAATTGATCTGCTTAAGGAAGAAACTAGGCTCTCCAGGGATCTTGCTAAATGGGAATTGTGGGAGGAGATTTTTTGGAAATATAAATCTTGTATTGATTGGCTTCAGGAAGGGGATAAGAACACAACTTTTTTCCATAATTTTGTTAAAGAATGAAGTTATGGAAAATTAATTACTTCTATTGTTTTTGTTCATGGGGACATCCTCTCTTCTTCTCAAGCTATCTCAGAAGAGGATGTTCATTCTTCTCTTCCCTCTTCACTAAGGATTCTTCGATGGTAGTGGTGGAAGAGGATTATGTCCTTGAATACATTCCTTTGATGGTTTCCAGGGATATGAATAGTTTTCTTCTAAAGTTCGTTTCTTTGGAGGAGGTTGAGAGCATCATTTTCCAGATGAAGAAAGGCAAGGAACCTGGCCCTGATGGATTTCCAATTGAGTTTTTCCAAGAATTTTGGGATATTATGAAATTTGATTTACTAGAAGTGGTTAGAGAGTCTCAAGATAATAAGCAGATGCTTCGTGTTTTTAACTCAACCTTTCTAGCTCTTATCCCTAAAAAAGAGGGGGAAAATTCCTTTAATGGTTTTAGACCTATTACTCTATGCAATGTGGTTTTTAAGATTATCGCTAAGCTAATGGCGGAAAGGTTGAAAACTTGTTTGGCTTCTTTGATATCTCTTGAACAAGGGGGATTTTTCAAAGGTCGACAAATTGTTGATGGGATTGTGTTGGCAATGGAAGTGGTGCATTCCATGTCCTCTTCTAAGGAGATAACAATGTTTATTAAATTGGATATGTCCAAAGCTTATGACAGAATCAGGTGGTCTTTCCTCCAACGTATGCTTGTAGCCTTTGGATTGCATCCATACTAGAATTCTTGGGTCATGAGTTGTGTGTCATCGACATCCTTCTCAATTTTGATTAATGGATTTCCCTCTCCTACCTTTCTAGCTTCTAGGGGCCTTAGACATGGAGATCCTCTTTCTTTGTACCTCTTTATTCTTTTGGACGAGGGTTTGGGGAGACTGTTGAGATGATACAGGGATACTTGTTTAATTAAGGGCTAGAGTTGGAACTAGGAACTTGATTCCCTTACTCATCTCCAGTTTGTTAATGATACGACACTGATGGGGTTGGAAAAAATTGATGAAGCAGTTAATTTTAGAAGGGCTCTTGATATTTATATGGCTGCTTCTAGTAAGAAGATTAATGAAGGAAAATCTAGTATAATTTTCTTTAATACTCCCAGATTGATTCAGAACAGGATTGCCCACATTCTTCATTTTCAGATTGGCAACCTTCCTTTGGATTATTTAGGGATTCCCCTTTGTGTGGGAAACATGAACAAGAGGTATTGGCAAGTAATCCTAGATAAATTCCACTCAAAGGTCAATCACTGGAATTTTCAGTGGTTATCTTTTGCTGGTAGATTGAATCTCCTTAAATATATCTTGCAGGATCTCCCTCTTTACAAATTCATGGCTATGTCGACTCACAAGGGCTTTCTCAAAGAATTCAACTCCTTTTCTTGGAAATTCTTATGGACCAAAAATTTGGATCACCTTAAATGGAGCTTGGTGAGTTGGGACCAGGTGTACAAGTCCAAGGAGTGTGGTAGTTTGGGTCTTAGGCAGTCAGAGCATAATAGCCTGGCTATTGCAGCTAAATTATTCTAGAGATGGTGTACTCTTTCTGATCAACCATGGACTCATATTTTGAATTATAAATATCTAGGTGGTGTGGTTGACGAGGACATTCCACAAATGGAATTAACTGGAAAAGGCTCCATGATTTGGAATACTTTAAAAAGAGGGTCCACTCTTATTAAGGCAGGTCTCTTTTGGATTATTAATAAAGGAAATATTGCTCACTTTTGGTCAGATTCTTGGGATGGTGACCTGCCCATGCTTTCATCTCATTCTCATCTTCAGGCTTTAAGTGAATCCTTTATGGAGGTTGGATGGTCAAATGTTGAGAACATTAATATCTTTTCCTTTGTGGAGACCTCTTTGGTGTATCAGTGGAGACACCCTGTTACTTGACCTAGTGGGGGCTTTATGGTGGCGAGAAGTTCTTTGGATACACTCCTTGCAGAATGTCCATGTTGTTCTTTGGAGGGGAGGGATGTGTTGGCATGGAGCAATGATCCTAAGGGGAAGTGCACAGTGGCTCATGGTTATGCTACTCTATGTGGGCAACTTGGTGATTTGGAGGAGAGTCCCTGGTGGAAAAAAATTGGAATAAGAATTGATGGCCCATGTGTAATTTGTTTGTGTGGATTTTGAGTCTTAATAAATGCCTCACTTGGGATAATATCAAGAGAATGGGATTTTTTGGCCCCTCTCTATGCTTTCTGCGTGGAAATAATGAGGAAAGTTCTAGTCACCTCTTCTTTCAATGCACATTCTAATATGAAATTTGGAGGATATGGTGGAATTTTTGGAAGTGACCTCTTGTTCAATTTTCATCCTTTCACGATCTTTGGGTGAATTTGGGTCATCCTTTGGCTTCTGCTTCTTTCTTGGTAGCGGCTTGGGATTTGGATCCTTCTTTAATTATCTGACATATTTTCTTGGAGAGAAATAGGTGGATTTTTCAGGATAGCAAGAAGGTTTCCCTCTAGATTTGGTTTAAGATTAAAAGTATGCTGAAGGAGACTATTGAGGCTAAGTTTGATTTGAGGGAGCCTTTGTCCTTAAATGATTCTAGTTTCTTTTCTCTTTTGGGGCTTTTTAGTACCTCAGCGGTCTAGTCTCGATTTGGGTCTAGGACAAAGGTATCCAAGAAGGTGAATTGGGAGGGCAAGTGGAGCTCACCTTCGCTAGATGTTTTAAAAATTAACATTGATGGGTTTTCTCGTGGTAATCCTGGTGTCGTGGGTATTGGTGGTGTGGGATGTGATAGTAAGGGTTGTGTTTAGTTTATCTTCTTCATTTATATGGGAGTACACTCCAATAACCAAATGGAGGCTTGGGAAATTTTCTGTGCTTTGGAGAAATCTTGTGAGTTGGGGTGGGGGAAGGTGATATATGAGGTGGATTCAATGATTCTTGTTCAACTACTGAACAAAAGGGATTTCAAGAATTCTTCATGGAGGCTAGGCGTGTTAGCTAGAAA
The DNA here is from genome assembly GCA_007258455.2 of Sequoia sempervirens. NCBI lineage: Eukaryota > Viridiplantae > Streptophyta > Pinopsida > Cupressales > Cupressaceae > Sequoia > Sequoia sempervirens. The sequence goes on from VDFB02168388.1 coordinate 106,240, forward strand.
AATCCTCAATCTGGCCTCCAATTTTGTCTCCATTTCCTTTGTGCATATTCCAAGGGAATGGAACAAAGTGGTAGATTGCCTAGCTAAATGGGCTTCTAATGAGATGGGAGTGTGGTCTATGTGGAGTTGGGGGCAACTTGATTAGCAAAAACACCAACAACTTGAACAATTTATTCATGAGGATCATAAAGGTTAGATGTGTTGAGGTGGTTTGGTTTTGTGCTCGTTGGTGCTAGGAGGATGGATGGTATGGCATCCTTTTAGACACTTGTGATTTCTCCTTAGGGATCGATTTGGATTTTTCTCTGTTGTGTGGGGGATTTTTGTCCCTTCTGTTGAAATTTCTTGCTTTTTATCAATAAAATTTTCACCCCTATTTAAAAAAAATGATGTCAAAGGTAAAAAACCCACATGATTAGAAATATCACCCACAACATATGCTAATACATACAACCATCCATACCTCCTAGGTATCAACATCAATAATCTCATGCCAACAATATATCCAACCCATAAACCTTAATTACAAGCTCCATGTATAAAACTTTTCAATAAAGAACATGCACATCCAAGAACTTCCATCGCATAGATAATGTCAAATCTAAAAATATATCGAGGAATATCAATTCTACCAATGAAAACTCATACCAATGTGTGGAAAATAATCAAAACTATGTAGCACCAAGAACAAGTACAATGGTACAAACATGCAACACAAATATTTGTCTCTCTCACAACATGTCACCATAACTTTCCCAAATTTTCCCAAATTTTATGAACATGAACCTCCAAGAAGTAGCCCTAGAGGAAAGAGATGAAACTTGTAAATCACATCATGCCCTTCTACCAGCACCTTAGATTGCTAAGTTGTGTCAAGTATGACCTCCATTACAACCACAAATGAAAAAACTTAACAACACCCAACCATTCAATCTCATAGATCAAATGAAACATATATAATGTCAAACCAACATGGTTGTAAGCCTCTCTAACCAAGGAAGATCAAAATCAAAATATTCATTCCCAAAACTAGAAAATAAACCCAATAAACATATCCTATGATCCTCATAAATGAAATAAAAATAATAATCATATGCATAAGGAGATGAACATTCCAAAAATATCTCAAATGAACCCTCTAGACTAACTACCTATAGCTCAAGATCCATATCCATGAGAAGACAAAGCATATGTAACATAATACATATGAAACAAGAATGGGAAAATACCTCTTAGATAATAGACTGTCGAGTAGACCAAGAGGGGGAATGATAATGCTCCTTTAAGATACCCAAGTAATCATGACTCACTCCAAGAATAATCTCCTCTATAGTTTCATCATGAACTTACACCCATATCTAGGTAAAGGGACCTTAGTCTTCTTGTTGAAACCTGCAAAGATTAACCATTTCAATAAATATCTCTAATACCAAGAGAGCTCCAACCTCACCCAAGTATCAAAGTATTCATGAGAACCTACCAATGATCAATCCATACTAAGCATTAAATGAAACATAACACCATCATGAAGATCTCAAGGAAATGAGTGATTTAATCAAATACTAAGAGAACCAATAAGACCAATGTCAAAACTCCACTTGTATAATCAAGAACCCATTCATGGCATCATGATCCAACATCTCTTCTTATTAGATCAACTAAAAAATTGTACACATCTTGGTCTCAAGAGAACTTGTATCATGTCAAAGATCTAAGCTAGCATCAAGAGTAAAAAAAGACACAATACCAAACATACTCTAAACCAAGGATCAACATCTTCAATCATATGAAGATAAAAATCTCCTAACTTGTAGATGTGAAAGAACTCTTACTATAACAAAATTATGCAAGGGATCCTCCAAGACATTAACAAACACTAAAGAAGATCATCCATCACCAAATGATGAATCCACATCACTACCAAAAACTCTCAGTAAACTATGATACCAAGCTACACATAGTATCATGACAACCATATCCTAAATGAAGATCACCCATGGTCCATACATACTCAAATGCAATCCTAGCAACTCTAGAGAAGAAATAGAACCAATTCATCCAAGACATGAAGATAAAACCACCATAAAAATATTAGGAATCAATCCCACACTACCAAATCATCACTTTCAAAAGCCCCCACTAAAATGTGTAACCAAGCTATCATGACATTGTGATAATAAAAAACATGCTACCCAATAACTCACTATCCTAGAACTCTAATCATCCATCCTCTCATCCCAGATAAACATACCAATGCACAAATAACCATAGACAAGGACGAATAACAAATTTTTGCATCAACACTAAAACAATCGCACATATATTGATAGTTCACATCCGAGTCATCCTCATTGCAATCAATAGGTTATACACACCTACAAATTACATAACTCATAGATCCCAAACACTGAAACATACAAACTCATCATCACATTACTAACCTACAAATTGAGATATCAAAGAAGATATTCCTATAGACTTGAAGACTTAAACACCAAATCAACCATAGATCTAATTCCAAACACATCAAAAAATGAGTAACCATAGTCAAGGAACCAAATAAGCATCTAGGAGATAATAAAAACCTCTTGGCATTGAACCACACCTCCACCAAACAACCACATACACAATCATGTCATATCAATGCTCAAATGTACTTGCATATAAATGAAACCATAATCATCACCATCTCTGTATCTACACTAAACTCTCACCAAATTGAGATTCCAAGTCCCCACACATCAACCCATGTCCTTGAACTAGAAGAAAACCTACGTATTTTTCATTGTCAAATTCTAAACACTAAAAACACATGTAAACCTATATCAAGAAGAACCAAATTAGGTAATCATCTATACCAGTATGTATATCTCATAAAAATATGCACTTTCTCAAGTTTGTGCCTACTGATTCAATGGAATGCTCACAAAACCGTACCCCAAATATCAAGAATCTACAAGTGATCAATCAAGTAAAAACTTCTCTACATCGTAATCTAAAAATATACCCGATCCATTGTGTAGTACACTATAAATTCTCTCAAATTTCTGTTTGAAATTGAAAATTTGATTTTGATGCAAAATTTATGACCAAAACCATATACTAGAGAAATATTTGACTTCACAACCCCAAAAATAATAAAAAAGGAAAAACTATGGAACTAAACCTATACCACTATGTAGTCTTGGAGAGAGTTTTTATTGATTATGGCAAGTTAAAAATCTGACATCTTGGGCGAAATTTATTGCTGATTGAAAAACATTCCCAATTACATTATACTAGTGGTTCTATGATGGCCCCAGGGTGGTCTACCATTGGTTCTCAAGAAGTGATCCATCGAATGAGGGTGGCATAATTTAAAGAATATTAAATTTGTTTAATTGGGAAACAATTTTATTTTATTTTTAAATTCTTATATCCCTATGAGGGTTGGGTGGTCGGTCCTCCACAAGACTAAAGGGATTAACCTCAACACCTTAGGGAGCCAACAAGGCTACCAAAAATAGCTAATAGGCCTATTGCATGATAGTACCATGTTAAGGCTACGAGTGTATAGTAGGGCTAGGTCTACAGACACCCCCTCACTTGCCCAAATTGAATAAATTTTTTAATTTAAAAAATTATTTTCAAATATTTTTTGGTTGTAGGTTTAAAAACATATTATATATATTGTCTACAATCAACCCTTCAATCGACCCATATGGTCTTATGGCTAGGGCTAGGGGGTAGAAATTTTTTCTTTTTCATAGTGGCAAAAATAAAACAAATTTTATATCAATCTTCATTTCTTAGCCATCCTCAATCCAATGGCGAGGTTCATTTTGTCTCAAGAGGTCATATATGTAATTTATTAAACAAAACCTCATATGAAAAAATATAGAAACTTATTTTCCAAGTATTTTTCAAACCCCGCGTCTGAAATAAAACTAACAAATATGCAAACCCCAAAACCCCATATCTACAAAACAACTTGCACATGTGTTTCATACCTTGAAATGTTATATATTTCTTGCATTTCCATGGATTCAACTTTGCACCAGATCCACTCAAACAAGGGTTATACAAAACTTAGGAGCTCATACCTCCCACAACCATGAATAAATCTTTGATACCACTTGTTAGGAAATAATGCATAATACCCATAATGTTTAATATATTTCCTACATAGCCCCATGAGAGAAAATAATGCATGAAATCTTACAAAATAACCATATGCAAAGATAAAATTGGCATGCCACAAGATAACACAAGATATACCTTGGAAAAGCCCTCAAGAGAGAAAAGCCCAACCTACTGGAAAGCATCCACAATATTATTCAATAATAGAAAAATTACAGTGCACATATATTTTCGTTGAACACTTTTGAAATATCAAGCTTCTCCAATGAACTCTCCATGTGTTCAAGCATGCCACCACACATACCAAGCCATGCTTCACATATGCACTCACAAGAGAAACTCAATACTATGGCAAACCACTCACCCAAACAAATTTAAGTACTAAACATGTGTTTGCTTATATAGAATCAAGTTCACACAAATACAACTAAGTAGTAAGATAAAACCATTTGCCTCAAAAGCATGAGTACACAAAACCATTGACCCCTCTTTTAAATTTATATAAATATTAAATATTTTCCCCCCAATAATAATTAATTACTCTATATCTCCCACACATAAAATAACTAACCCAATGTTATATACAACTTTACAAGTGTCCTCGAATAAATATTTAATGTGGCTAAACATATCTTCAAGATGTACCACATCTAAATATTTATTTATTTTATATAATAAAATAATCCATGTTATGAAAGGTATACACCATCTATTCCTAACACTTAGGAGTGTTTTTTTCTATATTTAGGTCATGTTGTCTTATAAAATAGGATGAGGATACATGTCATGATATAATATAATCCTTACTTAGGGTTTCATCTAGGTTTTTATTTTTTTATTTATTTTATAAGCATTCATTTGTATATTTTAATCTAATCCAAATCATGATTTTTTAGACCAAATCTCTTCTCAAGGTTGCATAGAACAATCATTCTTTCTCTCTTCATGTGATAGGTGTTCTAGTTTCAAGTGATCTCTGGAAGTTGTTGGGTTCATCATCAACTCCAATAATTATTTTTCTATTGGTAGCTTAGTCTCTAAATAGTGAGCACCCTTAGGTACCCAAAATGACCACTAGAAATAGACACACCACTTTATTATTGGTTCCAATAGTGAGGGTAAATATTCTGCAAATCTCTTCTCTACAAGAATTGAAGAACTATGACGTTGAATTATGCATTCATCTAGTTGAAAATAATTTCCAATCTAAGTAGTGTTTGCATGAACCATAGTTTCTTTGGCCATATTATTCCTTCCAATTGAGAAAAAAACTTACACACTTGCATCATTTAGTTTACTTACAAAAAAGGTTATTTGCCAAACTAGGGATATGTAGTACACCATTGATACCCTTCACTTATCTATTAGGGAATTGAATTAGGAATCTACCATAGGAAAAAATATTTATATAAGAACTTATAGTATCGTAAATTATCAGACTTGACAATTTCACACTATGTTTGGCTCCCCCTTAAGTGCTTGGACATAATTGTGCTTATTATTTTCCCATTTTATTATCATTTTTAGAAATTCAAGATAAAATTAGGAATTAATATTAATTATTTATTTAACAAGAACTTAAAATTCAAAATAAGTCTGGTCTAAGTTGCCCTCACCCTTGAACACCCTATTTTGGCCTAATATTTAATATTTTGTTATTGGTCTAATATATTTATAAATTTAAATTCATTTGTTGGATTTTCAAAATAATTATTACAAAAAACAAAGAAATACATATAAATACATGTCTTTTTCACCATTTGAACAGTTAAGCAATCTAGAAGGTAATTTGAATTCCAATTAAGCATCCTAAAAACCATTCAAGAGAAAAATAAGAATTATTTTACATTTTCATTAGTTAAGATTCATGTTAGAAATAGATCATGTAAGATCATTTCATGTTTTATATTCATTATTTTGTGAGTACTAACACTTGCAGGATCTTCAATCAAGTATCAATTCTCCTTGCATGAGATGTGTGATATGACTTTAGTCCATCATGGAAATAAGGTTTAAATGGTAAGTTGAAAAACTTCTGGTTTATATTTTTTATCCATTTGCCTTTGCTTGACCTAGGGTAAGCACTCTTTATCCAACATCATCACAGTTGTTGTGGAGTTGGAAACACCAAAGCGGGGTTTAACTTAGAGAAGCCTCTATATAACACAACCATTTCTCTCCTCTCTTTCTTGTAGGTGGTATATATAAAGTTGATTTGGGAGAATATTGAAGACCTAATATCAAGATCAAGCATTCAAGCACATTCCTTCATCAAATTAGTGCTAGCTCAATTATTCATCAATAGACAAAGTTCTAAAGCTAAGTTTGACATGGAAGCACCTACATAATCTAACCCACCTGATCTTGTTTTGAGATTCCAAAAAGCCTAATTATCAGTCTAGGGTGCCCATGACTAGTCAATTCAAGCCCAAATTTGAATGCCAGGTTCCTCTATCTCTGCCCTCTACTTTTTTATCCTTGGTTTTTGTCAAAGAATTCTATGTAATTTTGAATATTTATCAATTTTTTGTAGTTGCATAGTGGACCTAGTTTATATTTATAAAATCACACACATCACATCCATTCAACTCCTAATAAAACCCCAAAGGGGACCAAAACCTTGATTAGCCATTCTCTCGCTTCTTTGAGGATAGTAGTCAAGTGGTATTTTGTGACAATCTTTGTATCCCCCTAATGTTGTAGGTTAAAGGTGTGATTTGTTCCCTAGATCCCTTTTTCTGACATCACATTTTATCAAACCCGATGTACCGTACAATTGCAAGTTTTTGAATTACCTATCTATTATCCTAAAATCTAAGTGAAATATTAGGTTGTTTGAAAGTGTTATCATTCAAAGTGCATTTCAAGTTATACATTAAAAAAGTTAATATTTACATCTCATAATCTTAAAAAGTGTTATATTTTTAGTTAGTTATAACATTTTGCATTCTGGAAATTATAATTTATCAAGAAAGTGGAACTCATTGCATTCATTTTATTACTTTGAAACATAAAAATTCATGCATGCATTTGTCTTATAAATAAATTAGGTTTTCTTGCATTTTCAAAATTTTACTTGGTTTCAAACCTAAACCTGTACAAACTTAGACCTTTAAACATTATACTACATTTCTAAATATTTAAACTTTAAAAAATATACATCTTTGGTCTAGGACACCCTCACCCTTTTCTTACTAATTTCACTCCAAATTTCAGTCAAAGTGATGTCTATGTAACCTTTGTGTAGACATGTATCTTATTTTTGAGAATTTTTTTTATTTTCATCATCTATTTTTATTCTCATTGCATGAACATTCAAGTGTCTTGAATGTTGTAATTAATTTATGAGCTTCATGATCTGGTTTCCCATATATCAAATACTCTTGTGAGCTGTAGTAACAAACTCACGGCTTCAATGTTTAAGGTAATTTAAGTTATTTATAACTCATTTATGGGTCTAGAAAGGATGTTAATATAATTTGTGGAACCATACAACTTATTTAACATCATCTATTATATTGTTAATTATTTATGCAATACCCTTGAGATCTTTGCAGATAATGTGAAGGTTAGATTTACTCATGTTTCCTACCATCTCTATCTATAAATAACTATTTACATGGCCTCGATGCAATATCTATGGGAAGAGATGGTTGAAGGTTCACTTGCATGCTTGAAGTGTCCCACCCTCCCTTCAACCTACACTCTTAGTATCCCATTTAAACACTAGTGTTGTCTATATCACTATTATTGATGGTAATACACAATAGTAGAGTATGTGTGTGCTAATGCATGCAAACCTAATGTTAGATTTTGTGCCATTACTAAATATGTATATTATCATACAAGTGGGATAATATGCAACTAAACCAAGTAAGAAGACCTTGCTAATCCCTTACAACTATATTTTTGGACTAGACCATATATTATGGTGGGGTCCTTACCATATTGTAGGATGATGATACCAATAGTCATAATAAACCACTTGTATCTATGTGACACACTTTGAGCATGACGTAACTATATGGGATGTAATCCTACACATACCAGATAAGGTTAGTACATTGTTAGTATAAATCCTTGTCCTACTGTTGTGTGGTATGATGTGTCTATACATGAGGCAATCCTCTACACATCCTCTATTGTCATAGTTATCTCACCTACAAGGAGGTGGAAAGTGTTTGTATTAGAATCCCATCTCTTGGCTAGTGTGGTGAGCATATGAGCATCATAATATAATGACAAAATATAAACCATATTCCTTAGCCTAAATACCTATAATAAAAACCAATTTGTATTTATGGGGGTGACAAATATCATGCTACCAATTTGTTAGTTTCATAATCTCTTGTAGATATCAAGCTCTATCTGCATCCATTGACATGAAGAAACAACAATATTATAACATAATTAATCAATAAAATCATTAGAAATGAATGAAAAACAATGTCAAAATCTATAAAATGTTTAGTGAGAGTCAATATTGTGCCTAGTGGGTTAGATCCATGTGCACCAAAATGCAAATTAAATGAATCTTATGCCAAAATTAGATAAAATAAAACAACTTTCAAAAGAAAAATTACAAAAGTAAATAATTTAGGGTGAAAACACAACACACTATCTTTAGTTATTCACCCCACTCAATGCTATCTTATATTCTATCACTTTATATTAGATAATCCCTTGATTAGTTCACCATCATGTATACTCATAGGGTATGCTTTGAGTTATATAAGGTTAACTTTCAAAAGGGTGTTGGTAACAATGAAAGTGACCTCGCTAGTCACCCTTATATATATAGTCAAATAATTTACCATTTGTCATGATACTAATCTTACAAATATCATTCTTGCACACCACTAATCTTATTGATGATGACACGTATTTTAGTTGCAACAAATAAACCATCACAGTTTTTGAGTTATTTTTCATTGTCATGTATTCATTATGCCACTTACTGTATACTTACAATATTTACAACATAATTTTTACTACAAGATAACTATTTGAGATTATAATGATTATGATTTATGATATTTACCTATTAATATAAATATTTCTATCAATCACATGTTTCAATTTTCATATGACTTATCTTTATGTCATGTTCCCATAACATTTATTACAAACTTGATTACAATTGTTTGAGTATAAAATAGAGAAATAAACCAAAATTTACATGCAATTTTATTATTAAATCTTATTGATTTGTGCCTATATTCTTATCTATTGACATGGTTACATATTTTTAACTAGCACCCAAACTTTATCTTTCCTTTGAAGGCCATTTTCACTTCATCATTTACTTATGTCACATGCGATGATACATTACCCACATCATTTCGAGCCTCATCTTACTATCTTTCCTATTTGGGAGTAGTCAATTTTACATGTTCTTTTAAAATTATACCTTACTCAATCACACTTTCATCGCTTTATCATGATTCTAGAATAACCTTATCACATTGGGGGCATCATAACATCCCCCTACTAGCATGTTTCAAAGAGCTATATATAAGAATACCATATATTTCACATTTTATTTCCCACTCACATGTTATCATGTGCACATGCAAAATAAGAACACAGTGGGAGTATCATGCCTTTCCTATCCTATTTTTTTTTCTTGAATGCCTTAGCATGTACCTAAGCACCACATTAGGCACAACATGCCTTCATAATCTCATATATGCTTACACAATCCTTAGATCTTGCCTCTAAGGCTAATTTTACTTTTTGATTTTCTTATACTAGGGGTAAACATATAAATTTTGATCACTATCTCTAGTGTATATGCTTTTCACACTTATCATTCAATATGCTTTACTTTCTTGTTACATGATTCAATAACTATGAAATTTATTACTTTACACCATTTATGTGCTTGTTGTTGGAACACATTGGCCATTGCGCCCAAAGATTGACTTGTTAATGCCCAATATAGACACCAAAGATAAACAAATCCATGGGAGGTGGTTAGTCCATGTCTCGAATTTGAAGGGAGGTGCTAGCGATGAGTTCAACAATCCCTCCTCAATGTCACCCAAGGGGATTCACACCTATGACCATGACTCTAAATCCATTTGTTGCAACATGTTTGCTGATGCGCCAAAAGATTGACCTGTTAAAGCCTAATACAAATGCTAGATATAAATGGATCTTGATCACACCATATGGCCTTGCTTGAAGTGCCACACCACATTGCTATTACTATATTGGGTGAATTATTTCAACATCACCTTCCATACTTGAACATATTTTCTAACCCTGTACCCTCTCTTCCTTCTCATTTTGTAGATAGTTGACTTAACTTATTTTTTTCTTACTTTTATTTGAGTGATAGAAACTACTCATTGCACATCTTTTCTCTACTTTGTAGGTTCCTATGGAATGCTTAGACCAAGGAAATAACAAAATGAAGAAACCAATATTACTCCATTATTATACATGAGTCTCATATCCTTTTATGTTTGAATATTTTATTTTCATGAATGCCGATGAATCTTCGTATACTTTGAAATGCTTCTTCATTTTAAGATTCACATGCACCTCAAAGTTAGGGAAAAAATTGTTGGTGAAATTTGCATACCCATGCAAATACCCATTTTTATTTTGGGCCCATTTTGATGAAATAACTTTATACAATTAAATACTGATAAATGACATAATATTGTTCTAATTTTGGCTCCTTCCATATTCCTTTATCCATCTCCATCTACACATGTATACACATTCCACCTTATCCCATTCCTAACTACACACATTCCCACATATTAATCTTTATTAGTTATACATTGCACCTATCTTTGCACCATTATCCATACATCTACTCCTCATCTCAAGATTTATGTATTTCTATCCCCAATCAATCACATGACATGTGGGTTCAATTGCAAGCTACATAAGATTGACCCCCAAATTTACAAAATGAAAATCAAATTCAAATTTTCTTTACTCCCACCTTTTCAATAGTTTTTGAGAATTGAATTGGTACACATTTTCAAGATTTATTGCCATGCCTTGGTATTTAAAGACATTTAATGTACAATTAATTTATATTTGAAGTATCATTTAAAAATAAACAATTACCAGGAGAATCATCCTACACATTTTATTTTGGGGCACTGAAATGAACACATTCAGGATCAAAATTTACATTTAGGATACCCACATGTTTGAGAGTGTTGTTTTGAATATCTGCCGAAGGTTGTAAAGTTGATTTATCAAGGGGGTTGATTGAGAAGAGCTCGAGCCTTGCAATCCAATATCTTCTCTAAGGTATTTTTAAATACTATCAACTTCTTTATGTACTATTAATACTAGTGATTAAGGCAAAAAAACATTGTAGAAGTGTATAGTTAGCAAAATCAATCTTGCAAATTATATGATTGATTCCATGGATTAGATACTTTATAAAGAGCTTAGGTTCAACCTCGAAGATGACACATTTGACTCACATAATTATATGATTGTTTACAACTTAAAACAATAATCAAACTCTAAACATCCATATTTTTATATTAACACAATTAAATTGAACATAACATCAACATTTAACTTTTATCATAATTATTAAAATTAAATATCATATCTTCTTATATTTAATTTCTAAAATATTCATTTATTACAAATTATTAATTCCTAACTTTTTATTTAATTCTAAATTATTTTAAAAACTTAATCATATAAAATGAAAGGCTATTGGTAGATAATAATAGAAACAACACCAACTAATCAATATAACACCTAATACAATCTACCTATTATATCCCCAAAGCATACATCAGCTACTGACCTACAAAATTTAAATTTGTTTTAACTTTTTTAAAAAAATTTTAAAAAAAATTAATAAAAAAAAAATAAAAATCATACCAACTAGTTGTTTCATTAAATGGTCTGATATACTGATTTGAAAATTGACCCATCAACATAAGTCTACCACTTGCTTCCCATGTCGTGAGATAATACAAAGACAGACTTGCATCAAACAAATTTGAAAAACCATTTGAAACAGCCCAATTATAGCCGGTAGTGATGTACAACGTGGCACATCAAACAGCTGGCAAACCAGAATAAAAACAGTGTGAAATAATCATTGGTATATCAATATTTCTATATCCATTCAAATCTGTGTTTGTTTCTTATGCTTTCATTGATTTATTTACCTTTTCCTTACCTAGGACTGTATCTTAATTAATTACAGGGCAACACTTTTCTCAAGAAATTATCTATTGCGGATTGAAAGCAAATGCAAAAAATGGTATCCTCTTGCTCAAAGCCATATTGAGTTTTTTCTTTGTTCTGTTGTTTTAGAATCTGCCCTAAATCTCTGTTTTTTTTCATTTGGGTATACAGGAAAAAAGTGGAGCATCAAGCCCATCCAAAGAAATAAGTGAGAGAGAAATCCATGATCATGAATCACATGGCCTGGATGCTACTATTGATGAAAACACTGCACCTGAAGATGTGAGAGGACCAAGTATTCTCCAGCGAATTAAGGAGGAGATCCAAGCTCTCTTTCAAACCGTATTCTCAAAGAAAAAATCAAATCCATATGAAGAGTTGGCCAAATAGTGGTGATTTTATTCGGGTATCTTTGTGATTCCTGTCAGTACAATGAATTTGGCATTTATTTGTTTTGATTGTTTGGTTTTTTGGCTACCCCGATGAACTTGTGGGCGGCAAGTTATAAGGGATATTTGATTTCTGCCTTCCCGAAATGAATGTTTGCTTTTTTAAGTCTCATGGCTTCTGTAAATCAACATGTTTATCTGGAAGAAACATTTTATAACAAGCAATGTATAGGGGTTTCAGTCTACTTTTCTGTAAGTTGGATTGTATAGTTATGTGTGGACAAGTTGGAAATGATAACATGTCCCAGATAATTCGAACTACACAAGTCTGTAATTGTATGAACATATTTCCTTCGAAGTACCAACCATGGAAATTTGATATTTTCTATTGAACTTTTTCCTTGGATCTTCCCATGTTCTTTATAAGCGTACAAGGGTAATATAAAAATAAATTCGCTTTCTATGCTGATAATTTGCTAAACTGTCTTAATGGCCGTCTTTCAAGAAAAATGGCATACTTTGAAAGTACAACAGCTATTTACGATGTTAAATTGCTCAGCATTCTCACCCTCAGTCTTTTTAATGCACCATCAATTTTAAAATAGCCATTTGGCTTTGGAAGTGACGTCAATCGGATATTTATTCGATCAGAATTTACCCAGAACCTCATCTGTTTTTTAGGTCACATTGTCAGTTATTCTAGCATTGGTAGTGTGTATACTTTGGTTTGAATCTGGGATGCCGTCATGGCAATTTCTCCACCTCCCATTGGGTGCAAAAATGTTGTATGGAAAATTTGGTACCTTTTTCTCTGTAAAACAACCATTTTTGGATTGTTAAATTAGTTATCATTCTTTCCTCTTGTCCATTTTGGGAATAGGGCGCTATTAAACTCACAATAACCATTTGGCTTAAATTCAGCAACTATTGAATATTCATTCCATCAAAACTCGCCAAGAAACGGTGTTGTTATTTACCCACATTATTAGAGCTGTTTTAACATGGGTAGCAGATATAGCAGAACTTAAAAGAGGTCACCATAATGGAAATCGATCTTCCTTAGTACTAATCCATGACCCATTGGTTGAAAGTAAAATAATTTATATAAGAAAGGTAATAAATTAAAGATAAACCTAAAAGAGTTGTATGTACACTGATGATGAAATGAAGTTCAGTTCCACATTTTCACTATCTTGAGAAACTAAAATATTTCTCTAACTTGATTAGATTGGCAAGCAAGTTAAATCAGAATTTTTATGAAGGAACAATTGGCCATATGTTTCCATAATTCTCATCTGTGGGTCAACTGGATCTACTAATTTTGGATTTGAATAGAAAATACATTAGTAAAATTAACTTGGTGTAGAGTAGGAAAAGAGATCCTACATCCAACAATGCCTCCACATTCAAACACAAACCAACTAAGGTTTTGATGATTGGCTAGTTGCCACAAGGGAGAGCCAATCTCCTAGGGTTTGGTTCTTTTCAGTTGCAAAGAGAAGAATTTTGATGTGTGTTTTAACAAGCCTATGACATAAACCCTAGATTTGAAAATGTAGTTTATTGCACAGATGAAAATGTAAATTGTTGGAACAGACACAGATCTGGAAAAGGGATACAGAGGGGAACCTATGATTGAAAACTGGGTTTGAATTTGAGAGTCAAGGGCGGTATTGCAATAGACCAGAAAATATGCTTTTTTGAGATATACAAAACTCTGATGATGTGTTACAGTTTGCTCTGTGTTTGCTGTGACCTGCTGCTGGCAAAACTTTTGTGTTTGATCTGCAGACATGGAAAGAGTGGGAAATGTTGTGCTGTATAGGGGCTTGCCTAAGTCAAACCCTGTTTTAGTGTTTCCACCTCCACGAACAACAAATGATGATGATCAGGAGGGTGTGCCCTAGGTCGAGCAGAGCCCAAATAACAATAATTGATTGAAATGACAACTGAAAATGGATAATGTTAGCTTAGGTATGAAACCCTTGTGAAAGTGATGTTCACACCATAAGTTTCCACCAAAGGTTGTTTGATGGATGCTTGAATTGCTTGAAGACCTGCAAGAGGTTAGTACTCACAAAACACGATAGATTGTTGTAGCTAGCATGTAGAGGATAACTCAATACATCTTCATAATAATAGCATGATTGATCATAATAGCTCCTTGTTCCTTGTTGCTTCCTAATGTTCAAACGAGAATGAAACTTGTTTATATATGCATCCCAACTGATATTTTTGAATATAGGCCGACTTGGGGTCACTTTACAACACACAAGGCCGACACCCAAAACATTGAAATTTGAAATAGGTCATGCTTAGGTCAGGGATGCCACCACCCCTAATTGGGTGGTTTTTCCCCAAATTTGTTAGGATGTCAAGGAATTTAATTTATTTTCATAATCTGGCCTTGAAATGAATAAATTATTAATATAATTAATGTTGTAGGCAAAATAGGGTGTCCATGTAGTGTGAAATTGTTAAGGTTGAGAATTTACAATGCTACACCTGGATTTACTCTTGTGTGCATTGCTTCAGTTTCAAAAGTTTGTGCTTTGATTTTTTTCACTTTTCAAAGAACACTTACTAGATGTTTACCTTTGATGTATAATTTGCATAATTGTACTGGCAGCAAGGAACTTAAGTTCACAAATTTAGATAAGCACAAAAGTAATATTTCTTGTGTAAGACATGTGACAAAATTTATTTTGTTTTATTTTTTGATCGAGGGTAAAGGTGGGTTTTGAAAGTGCTCAAACCCTTTTACAAAGACGAGTTCAGATTTAACAATGCAGTTCAACAAACAACTGTAAAACTCTTTGAAGGCTAACAGCACCATGGCTGTTAACCAACAGCCACAGAACCAAATTAACAGTCCAAACACTGCACAAAAAGCATGAAGCTGAGATACAACTCTCACAGTGCTGAGCAAATCAAGGAAGCTTGAAGCCAAAGAGCTCTTAATTCCTATTGCAGTCCTTCCCTCTGAAACTTTGCTGCAGGAGTCAGCAGCATTTCTACTCACTGAGTTGATAAAGAAGATTTCCTTCCTTACCGATCTCCCTTTCTTGACAGCTGAACCAAGCTCAAAAGATTTCAAAAGACTTCCTAAAGACCTTATGCCAAAATGACCTCTTACAAAGACGAGTTCAGATTTAACAATGCAGTTCAACAAACAACTGTAAAACTCTTTGAAGGCTAACAGCACCATGGCTGTTAACCAACAGCTACAGAACCAAATTAACAGTCCAAACACTGCACAAAAAGCATGAAGCTGAGATACAACTCTCACAGTGCTGAGCAAATCAAGGAAGCTTGAAGCCAAAGAGCTTTTAATTCCTATTGCAGTCCTTCCCTCTGAAACTTTGCTGCAGGAGTCAGCAGCATTTCTACTCACTGAGTTGATAAAGAAGATTTCCATCCTTACCGATCTCCCTTTCTTGACAGCTGAACCAAGTTCAAAAGATTTCAAAAGACTTCCTAAAGACCTTATGCCAAAATGACCTCTAGGGCTTCTAGCATCCATTTTTCTTTTTTCCTTAAGAGGGCTGGAAACAGGACCCACTAGACCTCCAAGTCCATAATAAACAACCCCCTCCTCTCCAACCATCTTTGAATACCTCATCAATAAAGACCAGATTTCTGACTCTGTTATTCTCTAGATTATTAGTCTCTTTATCCTTATCCAAAGAAGATGCCTCTTCATTATCTCGAGGAAGATAGAGCACATTTTTTTCCTTCATTCTTCATATATTCTGCTTGCCCCTATTAGCCAGACAAGCAGCATTCAAATAGCCAGCCTTGTGGCACTTTTAGCATCTACTCCAAAATACCATACTTTGAAGACAAGGTGATTGAAGTTGGGAGTTCCTTGTTTACCTCTGCATTCACATAGAATTTGGCAAATAACAATTGCTTCCTAGATCTGGTCACAAAATCAAAAGCAATGATCTGACCAAAAGAATTAGCAATACCCATCATAATCTCTTTGTCCCAACCAATGGTAGGCCCAAAATCTTAACCCAAACACATGGATCTTGTTAATGCAGTCCTTCGGATCAAAACCTTGTTTCCATTTTCTAAAGAAGGGCCTTGTTTTCCCAAGAAATCAAGGACCTTCCAAAATGGACTTGACATAGTCATCATGACTCAAAAAATGTTTAGAAAGAAGTCCTTAGAAAAAGCCGAGATCTCAACTTGGCCATTTGGTTTCCATTTCCTCTGAGCCCAACTTCTCACCACATTAATGTTTGGCCTAGCACCTAAAAGATTTCTAGTAAGAGCATTCTACGACCTAGAGGAAGATCTTTCCACAACTGAGTTAGAGACCTTGATATGAATGCACTTGTTGATGACAATTGGTTCTAGGGGGCTAGACAAAAAAGGATTGGAACAAGACTTACCACTGGGCACATCTGCCTAGGATCTTTTGCTAACACAAAGGTCCTTGTCAACACTGACAATATTTGGAGATACCAAAGATTCCTAGCCTTGTGTATTCTTCCTTGCCACCAAAAATAAAGATCTAGAATCACCACTGACCCAACCAGAGAGGGGAAACATGCAGCTTCTCTTCCATTCAAGGATGAGGGAACCCATCAATAGCCACATTGACAACCTCATCAAACTTTCTAATGATAGAGTAGGCATGGACATTTGTGCAAGACCTAGAACCAACCTCATGCTTAGTTGCATAGGAGGGGAGGAGGAAACCCCTTTTCAACCCCTGCTATGAGCTGGAGCTTATTGCTTTACCTTTCTCGATAATAAAAAAATTATAAGGCCTTTGACATTAGAAGATGTTGCATTTGAAGGTGACTTTGCAACCACTTGCCTCAATGCACAAGCAATTTGTTGGGCTTCAAACCAAATATCTATTGGCTTTGCTTCCTCATCCTCATCTAGAGATCCACAACAATCATCCTCATTCTCAACTTCTGCTTCTTCTTGGTTGTCCACAAAGCCCAGCCATGGAGAATGCCCACTCGCTTGCCTATTAAGAGTTTTCCTGCTTGGTAGCATTTTGGAGACATGTCACAATATTATTCATTGCAAATTCTATTGTTAACATACCATGGCTGGAGGTTCTCAAAAATATATTGTGAATGTAATAACACCTATTAGCAAGAAAATGGGGAACACAGAGCAAAGTACTAAGCCCCAAGTAATCTCTATATGTTGTATTTACACCCCAGACTTAAAGAGAGACCAAAGATTAGTGCATAATGCGTAATAGACAGATTAATAGAATAGCATATTAACACAAATTAAAGAGCATTCTTAACTCCCATGTATCACCCAACATCATATGTATATTATATTTTCATCTTTCCTTTATACATCATGTCTTCTATATAATATTGTTCTTATCTTCTTCAGATATCTTTCTATATCTATCTTCTATGACTTATATACATTTGCTCTTTTCCTACTTCCCTATATTCTCTTCTCCTCTGTTACATATTATTCTACCTTATACATATACATGCCTAATGGGATGCGTCCCTTACATTCTACAGCTCTTCTTGTAGTTGACCTTTCAGCTAGGAGCTCCACAACCCTTTTGTGGTAGTTTGTGGTAGGATTTATGCCTCTGTTCTGTCCACTGCATATTTCCTGCTAACAACCCCAGTGAAATATTTTTGCTAATATATTTCAGATTTGATTATTGTTACTGGATCTTGCAAAAACCTAGAATTTTTATCAATTTTTACAACACATTGACAACCCAGTATTATCAAATGCTGTCAACAAAGAAAGACAGATTCTGGATTTTTTTTCTGATTTATAATGGAACTTGAAATACATCACAATATGCTTCAACAATGACATAAACAACATCTGCAACAGCAACAACTACTAAAACTACTATGCTTAAAACCACAACAAACAACTGTCATGCCCCCGAAATTGAAACATCGAAATATGAAATATTGAAATAAAAATAAATAAAATAATATCAAAATATAAATATAAGTAATTGCAATATAACTATTATTATTATAATTATTCTAGCTAATACTATAATTATAATGCAATTATAAAAAAAAAATAGAACAATTAATATTCACAAGGATATAATTATAATACAAATTAATATTATTAAATTATAAATATCATAGTAATAAAAATAATGTTCTTAAAAAACTAATACTATCCAAAATGTGGCTACGCCTTAGTTAAATCTAAAGGCATCGATTCCTAAGGTGACTAGGCCTTAGTAAATAAATAAATGAATCTAAAAAAAGCATCGATTAGAAGGCATACTAACTATATCTTTAAACACAGCAGCAATCACCATATTATAAGCAACGATTAATGAACAGCAGCGATCAATATATTATCAGCCACGATTAAAGGCAAACTAAACAGTGCGTTAGATGCCAAAGGGCATACCCCTTGGCAAACAAAAGGTTGGGACTGTTGGCAAAGCAAGTATAAAAGAGAAGACAGATCTAAAACAAAAGGCATTGAATAGGGGAGAATAAAATAAATAGGAAAGTCTGTAGTATATTTCTGAGTATAGAAGTAAAGACATCGGAGAGTTAGGAAAATAACAAGAAGATCATCGAATGGGAAATAGGAAGGAGAGAGAGAAGAGTCAAATAAGACAAAATTTGTCTAATTCAAAAAGAGGAAATAAGGGAATAAATCGTGATATCTACTGTAAGTAAATATTGTTGCTGCAAAACATTATGGGCGCAAAGTGTAGAACCTAAAGAAGAATATATATAGGTGTAGGTATGAATTCTAATAAATATAAGTAAAAAGCAATTATATAAAGGCATATAAATATGAGTACCAATTAATGTAAAGAAATGATAATTACATATGGATATAGTCAATATTAACAAAGGAGGGAAAATATAACAAATATATATATGTATATATGTGTGTGTAGGTAGATGTGTGAATTACTTGTGAATATACAATAATGATGCTCGCAGCAATTATTATTATTTTTTTTTTAGACTGCAGGAATCGGGTAGCACGACCCCCTATAAACTGCAGTGCGCCTGGTAAACTTTTTAACGTGACCGGCGGCGCTGGTGCGACACGCCCTCCGGTACCACGGGACGGGGGAGACTAGAACTCGTGACCAGCAGAGCCGCAACGGAATTACTTAGCCAACCGAGCTAGGGCCCCCGCCCGATGCTCGCAGCAATTATTAAGCTTTATAAGTAATTATGATATTTTTATAAGTAAGGATAATAGTTTCGTATTTGTTTGTTCTACACTAATGATATCCTTTGAGTATTAAGAACAAATCATTGATTAAGGAGAAGAAACATACAAGCTAAGAGACAAAGGGGAATCTATCCAGTTCCCCACCACAGATTACTATTATCAGACATATCTTATATTCAATGTGTATTTATTGCAAATCACTGCTTACATATGTACACATATTGCCTATAGGATAATAAGAGTATTTAATGAATGATTTCTTGTGTATGATGTGCTTGACTGTATTTGCAAACTTGCTTGGGAGAAAGGGCTTGAGAAAAGTGGTGCCTAGAAACCCCACTCAAGATTTGCCCCTGGAACCCAAGGCAAGGATGGGCCATGGATGAGTGGAATTTCCACTTAAGATCTGCCCAGTCCAAAGGCATGGGTGGGGGCCATGGAGGGGTGGGGGTCCCACTCAAGATTCGCTCGAATCAAGGAAGAGATGGGCCATGGAGGGGTGGTAGGCCTAGACCACTTATAAGCTTTGTTGGCTTCCCCCAACAAGTTAAGTGTCTTCCGAGGTGAAGATATGGGTAGAGAAAGCAGGTACAAGTTGCCGAGAAGAGAGAGTTGTGGTTTACAACCTCTTGGGCTTGGCAAAGTACTTTGGGTGGAACTACTCATGCCACTCCTCCTATGTTTTAATAGCTGCATTTGTGATTATGTTTATATTTGGATATCTAGATATTAATGCTAACAAACATGCGTATATGTGGAAATAGTGCATTCAAATGGTGAATGTAGGTTTCAGCCAAGAATATATCATTGAAAAGTTATCCAATTGACAAGGTGAAAAACCCTTACCCTAATCAATAAGCGAATTCTAGGGCAAAGTGGGATAGAGGACATTACAAGCTATCCAATTGACTAGGTGAAATAAAACCCTAAACCTAATCGACAAGCAAATGCTAGGGCAAAGCAGGACAAGGGACATTACAACAACTGCCAATTACACAAACTTGAAGCAGCTGAAACTTGCAACTCTTGAAATCTCATTCACTTTGAGTGAGATTGTCATACCAAACTAAAGGGTTTTCATCCTCCAATCTTTGAAACCTAAGGTTTTTGTCCTCCGCTCTCCAAGAAACCTAAGAGTTTTATCCTAAGATTTGATTGCTTGAACACAAGTGCTCATAACAATTTTGACAAAGGTTTTTGGGTGTAGAATGAAAATTAGCTCTACAATGAACCTATTCATTCTTTAAATAGCTGAAATCTATGATTGGTAATGAATCTGGCTCGATTGAGTGGCTTAGATCATGCGTACACCAACCACATTATTTGGCGCTCCTTTTCTCACTTAATTAAAATTTGTCTTTATTGTGTAGGTTGAGGATTTTGCACTTTTTCTAACTTTGTTGCACTTTCAGCAAGTTTGTGAACTTATGAACTTACTGACATCTTCTTCATAGTCAGAGTATTCAGTCACTTGTGAACTTTTTCAAATTTTTAACAAATTGGTGAACCTGTAAACCTTGTTGCACTATAGCACTTTTGGTGAACTAGCGAACTAGCAAACCTTGTCGCACTTTCACACTTTCACACTTTCAGCAAATTGGCGAACTTGCAAACCTTGTCACACTTTTAGCTAATAGACAAACTTGCAAACTTGTCACACTTTTGCAATTTTCAGCAAACTTGCAAACATGTCGCACTTTTGGAGAGTTTGCAAACTCAAAAACTTAGTGAAAATCATAACTTGGAGATAGCTTGAATCCATTTCCTTCACCTTGTCGTAATTTTAGTGATTTCATGAACTTATGAACTTAGCGAAAAATAGAACCTTTTGACACTTTGACTTCTTTCCCTTCAAATTTTTGTGGCTTACGAGACTAGGCTCTAATAGACTTAGCTTATCAAAAATATGAAATGGCCTTTTGGTTCACGAGGTATTACAAGTCCACTCTTCCCAAGATTGCTTGTCCTCAAGCAATTCATTTTCAAAATGTGCCAAGTTTTCTAATTCTCCTCTAGTAGTTTCCTTTGTAGGTAGGTTCCTCTAATGAACTGGATATTTTTTGATGCTTTCATGTCTCAAATTTTTCACCATTGTGATAATGATGGCATCTATTACCAATGTGAGTAACACTCTACTATCTGTGAACAGTAAACCAATGCTAGTTAGTGGACCATAAACCCATAATGCCATGAATGAAAACATACCAAGGGATAGATGCTGAATGGTGCAGCAACAGTTTTCTTGGCGAAACCATGTGACCCTTGTTGATTTTTATTTTGAGTAATATTCCCTCAAGTATCCTTCAGCCCATTTATTCAACATTTTTGTTTGTCCAGTTGTTTGCAGTCGATAACTTGTGCTTGTAATGAGTTCTTCACTTGTCAACTGAAATAATTCCTACCCGAAGCAGTTGCAAATCTGCTCTCTATTACTGACCATATTGTCAGGCAACTCATGTAGCCTAATCAACTCTACAAAATAATTCTATCAATTGATGTGCATTGAATTCAAAGTAAATGGTAAAGAAGTATGCATACTCGTAATATGGATTCCATATTGATGTGCATTGAATTCAAAGTAAATGTTATCTTTACCATGAACCTTGGGAAGATTCGTAATATGGATTCCATGAACACACTTTCTCAATCTTGAGTATATTATATTTTCTTCATGTATTTTATATCAAGAGTATAAACTTGGATTTTCCTTACCAATTTTTGTTGCGCGTCTCTCAATCTTAATTTTTTGGAAACATGAATGATGGCAAACAGCTTCTCATCATGCATAGAGGAACCTATTTTTTAATCTTTTAACTTCATGCTCTCAATTTTTATGGAGTGCCCCTTTGTATTAATACAACCCCAATACTTTCCTAAAACACCATATTCTACTACATGTGGATGCAAGAAATCTGAAATGGAAAAGATGAGACACAAGCTGATTACCTTTTTACGCTTATCAAATATTTATCATGTTCAATCCATCTGTACATGAACTCCTTTCTTTGACATGTTGGTTAAGGGTGCTACTATATAAGAAAATCCATTAACAAACCTTCTATCATTGCTGCATAGACGAAAGAAACTTCTCAATAGAGTTAGTGTGGTAGGAAATGTATAAACTAGAAAATTTGGAATCCTCTTAGGCTCCACCTGCATGCCTTGATCAATAATAACAGCCAAAGTATAAAATCTTTGTGAAATCAAACTCACACTTGCAAATAGAGTTGGTTGCTCTAGAATCCCATTGATCAAATTTAGGTACTTCATATGATTTTTCCATGCTCTTCTACCTATCAACATATCATAAAAGTTCATCAAAACAAACTATCTCAATTGTCCACTAAATACTTGATTCACCTTGACTTAGAAAGTAGTTGGTGCATTAGTCAAGTTGAATGGCATGGCCCAAAACTCAATGTGTCCAATAAGGCCTCTGACAACAATCTTGTTCACATATTCCTTGCATATGGAGATTTGGGGGTAGCTTGATTCTAAACTAGTTTTCATGAAATAAGGAGTGATAAATCATAAAGGTATGCTTACAACCAATTTCTAACTCTATGGCCTGTTGGATCTTCTATTTGATAATGATCTTAGGGACATATTATGGAGCACCATATTATTGATTTGGAAACATTTGAATACCACCATAAAATGAGATAATATGCATGTCCTCCATCACCATGCTTCTTGTTGTGCAAGCAACTTGTCCCTTGCAAGAAATCTTCTTATTTGTGACTCCTTCCAAAGATCTGTTAGAGAAACCTACAAGTGCCACATCTTTCCTTTCAAAAGTACATTTTAGCTCCCTACTTTGATGGATTTGTAGAAACTCATCAATGGAATGCACCCAATGTACACCCACACTAAATATATCCAGTTGTATACAATAATAAATATATCATTATATACAATAATCATGATAGAGCATACCACAATATCTATTGGAACATAAGATTGCTATATTCATAGCAGTAGATGTAATAACTGCTGATTCTGCCCTTGAGTGCAGATAATTAATTCTGATCTACTCAATTGCTTTGTTGTTTTGATCTCTTTCTAATATCCGGAAGATATTAGTTGCCTGAATGTAAATATATTTCTGAAGGTGATTCCCTTATTGATTTATCATTTATCTTCATTTATCTCTCCTTGAGCCAACTTCTTCTTCCCACATATTTCTTCTTCCAAATCTGAGTATATCATATTAATGTATCAGCTGCTATGCTCAGGAAATACTACTCCTATTTCTGTCCTTATTCGCTGTTCATATATCTAATATCTGCCTTTAAATCTGATTATATTCCATTATGTTCCTTTATTCATTTCTATTCCTTGATGCCTTCATTTGATTCCACCTTCAATATTTATGCTATTCAAAAGATGTGTCATTCCAAATGGGTGTGTCCCTTAAAATCCAATTGCTGCCTTTCAAAAGATGTATTTGCCCTTTTAATTCCAGCGATTCCTTTTACTAATTCAAATCCCTTTGACCGCTGCTTTTATATTACTTCACATTCTACGATTCATAAGAATATGTGCCCTTTTATGATATAATAATATAGTCGCTGCCTTACTATTATTAATGTCTTTGGTAATGAATCGCTGCTATTCCCTATTGTTGCTCATTTTTATAATTGTATTTTCTAATAAATTATATATATATATATATATATTATTATTTATGTTTATATTAATATATTATCTGTTTCTTATTTTACTATTATATTGATAAATTTATATTAGTTTTATATTTATGTTTTAATATTCATAGTATTATATTATAATGATTATAATAATAATATTTAAATTGTTAATATTTATATTTATATTATTATATATTACTTGGTTTTAGTGTTGCAATTTGATCATGGCAGGGCCATGACATCTTTTGGCATCATTTCATCTTTACCTTGACATTTGTGGCTTTACTCCCAAGGTTCTTTGCATGAAAAGCAAAGTTTCTTCCTTTTGAGCTCATTTCTAGCATCGTCCTCTTTTCTTGTGTTAAGGTGAATTTTCATATTTTGGGACATTTTCTTTGATTTTTTCTCCTTAGTAACTTATTTCAGTTTTCACCTCTCTTCTTCCTTCCTCAACTTTCTCATGTATTGGTATAGACCCCCTTTTCTTGACACCTTTAAGAGCCTTTCAAAAGGAAATGCAGCTTTGAAATCATCCGGCTGCTTTTAATAATCTTTGAAAAGTCTATCAAACTCTTCTTCCTGTTATCTCCCAAGTATTTCATCCTAGTTCTTCTATCTAGTTGTACCTCTCTAACTTTCTTTGTATTCATGTAATCTAAGAAAGACTTTGCATTTTGGATCTCTATTGGAAATCTTTTATATTCAGTATAATGATCAGTGATATCTACTCATTCAAAATTTGGGTCTCTACCTAGTATTTTCTTCTAAAAACTTGTTCATTCTGTATTGGGTCCTCTGTATTTTATCTTGTCTCCTTTATATTTGTAGCATTTTATCAATAAAATGATCTGCATTTTTCCCATTGATTAGAGATTTAAAGAATTCTCCCATGATTCACAACTCGACTTACCTTAAAAGGCTAGCAAGATTTTTGGCTCTGATACCAATGTAATAATCCCAATGAAATATTTTTGCTAATAAATTTCAGATTTGATTATTATTACTAGATCTTGTGAAAACCCATAAATTTTAACAATTTTTATGACATATTGACAACCCAACATCATCAAACGAAGCCAAAAAAGAAATATTCTGGAACTTTTTTTTGATTTATATGGAACTTGAAATACATCACAATATGCTGCAATAGTAACATAAACAACAATTGCAACAATAACAGTAACAACAACCAAAACTAATATGCTTAAAACCACAACAAACAATTGCCAATTACACAAACTTGAAGCAGTTGAAACTTGCAACCCTTGAAAGCTCCTTAACAACATCTGAGTGAGATTGTCATATAGAACCAAAAGGGTTTTGTCTTCCGATCCTTGAAACAAAAGGTTTTTGTTCTGTAATCTCTAGCAAACCCAAGGGTTTTCGTTTTCAAATCTGTTTGCTTGAACACAAGTGCTCAGAACAATTTTGACAAAGGTTTTTTGGTATAAAATGAAAAGTTAGCTCCACAACGAACCCATTTACTCTTTAAATAGTTCAAATTTACAACTGGTAATGAATTCCACACAATTGAGTGGCTTATATAATGCATACATCAATTGCATTCATTGGCGCTCCTTTTCCCATTTAAAATTAAGATTTGTCTTTACTGCACAGCTAGGGATTTTGCCCTTTTTCTAATTTTGTTGCACTTTTGATGAGTTCACAAACTTATGAACTCATTGACAGTTTTTGTTGAAGTAGTCAGCCTCTTGTGAACTTTGTTGGTCTTTTGACAAACTGGTAAACCTGTGAACATTGTCACACTTTCACACTTTTGGCAAATTGGTGAACTTAAAAACTTGTTGCACCTTCTTCAGCGAACTGGAAAACCTATGAACCTTGTCAACCTTTTTGCATTTTTGGAAAATTGGCCAACTTGCAAACTTGTCATACTTTTACACTTTTGGCGAACTGGTGAACCTACAAACTTGTCACATTTTGCCACTTTTGGTGAACTAGCAAATCTGAAAACTTATTGCACTTTCACACTTTTTGGCAAATTGGCAAACCTACAAACTTGTTGCATGTTCAGAGAGTTCATGGACTCATGAACTTAGCAAAAATAATAACTTGCCAATAGTTTGAACCTCTTCCATTCGCCTTGTTGCACTTTCAATGATTTCTCAAACTCACAAACTTAGCAAAAAAACAAAACTTGCCAACGCTTAAACTTCTTTCCCTTAAAATTTTTATGGCCTAAGAGATTGGGCTCCAACAAGCTTAGCTTACCGGAAATAGGAAATGGCCTTTCAATGCACAAACATAAATCAATTGAAAACAGGACATTGCAGTGAATGACCTGCTCACAACTTGTTTTGTAAGTATCTTTAGCCATAAATGATGTTTTCCCTGTTTGCAGGGTTCTCTTATTTCCTATTCTACAAACCTTATTATTTGCTCAATTAGGCAAATAAATTGCATTATAATGACAGTATACTCGTTATATGTGCAAAATAAAATCAAGTCTGGCATAATAATTGTTGTGATGTTTGCCAAATAATGGTGCATGGTTGACTACCCATAAAGTCACATCACTTGTTTGAATAACCAACAAAGGTGCTTGAGTTTAATTTGTGTGAATTTAGGTTTTGTGTTTATATGTTCAGTTTCTGTCATCTGATGTTATTCATCGATCTATTTTCTTGTTTTTCCTGTTTGTGATTTTGCAATCTCTAACTGAAGTAATAAGTCGTATCTGCTAGAATGAATTCAGATTATGTTTTGACAAATATTTTTATATTAGCCATATAGACAAGGTTGTTTCAGTATAATGATGAGTATAGTTTTTCCTCTAGTGTGGAATGTTTTAAAATATGCTCTATGCCCATCGATAGAGTTTTTAAATTCAGTATCTTATTTCAATGGGTCACTTGGTTGTTAATTATTTTACTGTGAAGTGTTTGTTAGAATCATGAATTTCGAAAGTAGAGTTTGCTAAATCTAATATTTTATCTATATGACGAAACAGAAGCCTTTTCCCTAAAAGCTCCTGGCCATCGGTATGAATATCTCTAGGCAAATAATGAATGACACTGGGATTAGATAGCGTTTTTAATTTCTGTTGTATTTCCTTCCACTAACCAAGCTTCACCAATCTTCCATCGGATGGGGCTGAATGTTTAGATTATTAGCTTTCTTCTTGCTTGTAAGTCAGAGGATCTATAAAGCTCAGAGAAATTAGGTTAGAATTGAAGAAAAATAGAAAGGGCATGGTCCGATTCCAGTTAAAGTTAATATATATATTTTTATCTGTGCTAACTTCTGATTATGCTTCACTTTCCTTTTTGCATCCCAAGGATCTGTAGACCTATTAAGACCTTGATGTTTTTAATTTTAGTTATCTGCAGTTTTCTCAGCTTTTTCTATACTCGTATTTGGACAATACAAGCTTCTGTACAAGTCAATAAAGTTGAAAGAAGGTACTAAATATTTTATAACTTAACGACATCATACAAAAAAACACATTAAGTACCATTGGTTGTATTGTATTCAAGCTAAGCTGAAAGAAAAGAAATGGATTGTTTTGTTTTGTCCCACATATTCTCAAGGTCTCTTGAGGAAAGTTAGTTGAAATCATTTTTGTTCATTTCGCAGTGTTTTTTTATCTTTATTTTGATCTGTACAAGTCAATAAAGTTGAAAGAAGGTACCAAATATTTAATAACTTTATATTGTCATATGAAATAATACATTAAGCACCTTTGCTTATATTGCAGTCAAGGTAAGCTGTAAGGGAAAAAAATGTGATTGTTTTGTTTTGTCCGACAGATTCTGAAGTCCTTTAGGGAAAGTTAATAGAAGTCCTTTTCATTCATTTCAGAATACATGTTTATTATATTATTTTGATGTCATGGAATGATAACTCTTTCTTCTATACTGGTTAATGGTTCTATGGATTTATTTTATGCATGTTCACCACTATAACTTTTGACTTTCTAGTTTCTTTATCAATTCACTGATTTATGATTACGCTACACCCCTTTGGACGCTGATTTTCTTTGAACTTTCAGAGTTCTGGTTTTTAATTTGTTGAGTCACAGTGATTTTAAGTGACAATATGTTAAATGAGTAATGCAGTCAAATGCCAAGAGGTGGCATATTGCGATAGTCTCCTGTAAAATGTAAGCATACCAAACAGTTTAGGCATAATTACCGGATAAAAGTGTCATGGTTTGCAAGAACAAACTACGGTGGCATATGTAGGATGATAGAGATGCTTCATTACAAAAAAACAACTGTTTTGACAAAAAGACTAAAACTTTATGAATAGCAAGGTAATCATTATGTTGTAACTGATCTTAAAGAAATCCAGAATGTGTATCTGCATCACCAAACTTGGAAGTAATGTAAAGAGCAAAGCGATCATTCTGTTTGGTAATCACCCAGAAGATATGGAATGTGTGTCCAATAAGTGCAGAGAACATTTCAGTTGCTGGAGTTCGTGGCCCGTGTCTCCTTGAAATGGCAATACACACAAAAACTAAGGTAAATACTAAATAAACATAAGTGGAATTGTGGGCAAAGTGGAAAATACAATAGACCTAATATTGATGAATTTTTTAAGAGATCTGCAAATGAGAGAGGCTTGGTGTATGTAATGTAAATAGCAAAGTGATGATGCTGTTTGGTGATCTCCTAGAGGATATGGAATCTGTGTCCAATAACTGTAGACAACATTTCAGTTGGTGGAGTTCCTAGCCTATGCCTCCTCAAAATGGCCATAAGCACAAAAACCAAGTAAATGTAAATATTAAATAAACATAAGTGGAATAGTGGGCAAAGTGGAAAATCCAAGAGACTTAATCTTGGTCAAATTTTTCAGAGATCTGCAAATGAGAGAGGATTGGTGGATGTGTGAAAAAGAATCTGGCTCTGCGTCACTGATATTCCATCATCATCGTCACTGATATTCCATCATCATTAGACGATGGAATATCTACAATTATATGGATTTAAAAGAACAACTGTTGGTCCCCAGAGACACGTTTTAGATCCCACAACAATTATGTTGATATTCGATAACTAGTACAAATTTGCTTGCCTGAACAATTAAACTGCAGCAGTAGAATTGCCTTTGAACATAATGGATTGAACACCAAGTCTAAATGCAAATTTAACACCTGAAATTTTTGCTCCGGTACCCATAAAATTGTTTATATGATACTAATGGTTGACAAGTAATTTAAATTGTACTCGAAATATCACCAATACTATTCCCGAAGTATAAATATTTTTATACCTGCAAATAGGGATGAGTAGATCCCCTCAACCCAAAGACAATCTTCTTTCACTTGGAGATTGGCAGCACTTCAATATCATGACATGGAACTGTACATTTCTATTAAAGCTCAACTCTAGGAATTGCCTGAATTCATCTTTTACAAAATTGAAAAAAATTCAATGGTGTGTGGAAGCGGATTCTAGAAATCCTTTCTGACAAAATCCAGCTTGAATCTTCATACCATTGCAAGTGATTGAAAATGCATAGCTGCTCATGCTGCTAATGGATACGCAAGCCTTCACACCATATGGATGCAGAATCGCAGATGCAATATGACTTCCCATATATTCTTGCTGCATAAACCTGCTATAAAAACTGCTCTTTTTTGCTCCCATTTCATTCAATGATTTGAAAATGACCGGATGGAAGAAACCTGAAAGCTATAGTATGAAGAAAAGACATACATCAAGACAGGATATTGTAACTGTGAACCCATTAACAGCTGAACAAAGCATATACTTGAAAATCATTGAAGGACATACTAAGAGATTAAGCACCTCTGTGTCTCCATACACACGACATGGCATGCCTCTTAACATTACCCTGGGAGTTGGATTACTTTATTGTAGTTGTCAATCCGCTATTGAATTATCAATTAGTCCTTAAGGTTCCTATTAAGTGGCAACCTTTTACTTGGTTGGCACATGTGAATGCGCTCCCTAGATGGTGGCACAATCTCGAGTGTATATTGTCCTCGACAAGGAGGACATTTTCTGCTACAAATTGTGCATTGTCCTCTTGTAGTTGGTGCTTTCTCCTTTGCGAGTGGAGTGCCATAATTGATTGGGCCAACCAGACTTCTCTCCAACATGACATGATCAATGGAGTGCCATATATGTGTTTGTCCATTGGTTTTATGTCCACTAGGTGGCTGGCCTCAATAACACTCTCCTTAGACGACGAATTACTGTTGATTGTCTCAACATGCTCATTCATCATCCACTTCATGATGATTAGGACCGAAGGAGATAGGTTATATTTCTTAAGAGTGGGATTAGGATATCTCTCAAGAGTGAGATCCCTACGAGTGTTCTATATTGGGCACATATAACCCATTATATACAACACCCACGATTCTCAAGATCACTACAAGAATCATGTAGATTTGCACTTTAATTATTTCATTCACAAATCTCATCTCAAATTGGATTTGCATTCAAGTAGTGGTATGCGCAATTTTTTAACTCCCTACTAGGATCTAAGCACGACAACTTTAAGATTACAGTCAAATGGATTCACAACATTTCAGTAGTGTCCTTCACAATTCTTGAAATCACTACATCCATCAATTATTTGTGGCCACTATGAAATTACACTCGACAATGTTTTCTAAAATTTTAATGATGTCATTGATTGTCAAACACTTAAATCACATCACTCATGATTTTCCAAGTCTATATGTGAATTTGTCTGTGTTCCATGGCCTTTTGGGGACGGGGACAGGGGGACAGCTGGGGACGTGTTTTCGGGACGTTTCCTAGGGGCCCATTTTTAGGGGATGGTAGGGGATGGTGACATAATATATATATATATATATATATATATATATATATATATATAGACAGAGAGGGAAAGAGAGATATATGTCAATAAATTAATAATTGATAACAACAATATCAATATATAAATAAATCATGAGAGTAGTAGTATAACAACATAATAAATGTCATTAAAGCATTATAAAATTTATCATAGCAATATCAAACATCAATAAAACCATGGTCTATCAATATCCAAATGTTTCATAAGAGGATTTTACATTGACATCAAATGGTTGATTTGTGAATTTTTGAGAGACCCCACCTAAATTGATATCACCCGTTGAATCTTATTTGTAGACATACATAGAACCATTTTTGTTGATTTTACTTGTTATGTTACCAAATCTTCTATAAGAGGATTTTACATTGACATCAAATGGTTGATTTGTGAATTTTTGAGAGACCCCACCTAAAGTGATATCACCCGTTGAATCTTATTTGTAGACATAATTAGAACCATTTTTGTTGATTTTACTTGTTATGTTGCCAAATTTTCTATCTTTAGAGGATTCTTCAAGGTTTTTTTAGGTTTTTCTTACATCCAAGTAGAACCATCTTCTGTAGCTTTGACTGTGAGGATTGATAATATCGAGTTCAGATTTTGGTTATCTCTGTTTGAGAAATGATATGTTTTTTATTCTAACACCCTGCAAGACAAGTAATCTATGCATAAAAATAATTTCACTTTTCATTGAGTCAATCTAATTCCAGACTTGTTGAATTTCAAAGTTTGAAAGCAAATTACCCAACAATTGAAACATTTCAAAGCAGCTGCTTTAAGTTTCTCTACTCACAAGATTTCATCAACTATGTGTGATAAAATTAAAACAGGTAACTAAAGCCAAGGCCAAGGTTGAGATTTTAGAAGCAAAGAATGCAGAGTTGACGACAACCTTGAAAGCATTGAAAGAACAATTATCTTCATATGATGGGTTGATTTTATATCCAACATATTCTAAGAAGTTGGCGGCTTATAACAGCCTATGCTAGAGCTAGTTATGAAGGCTAATTTCTACAAGAGTCGGCATGAAATACAACAAAAGACTAAGGCAGCCATGGCAGTAGCAACAGGAAGACCAATTGATAAATCTGAAGAGGATTTGTCATAGATGCAATAAATAATAAATGGAAAATGGAAAATGGAGCTTGCCGTGAGAGAGCCCAAATAGTGATCAATTGATTTATGAAACTTTATAAAGTTTCATTTAAATTTTTCTTTTTAGACTTTAGACAAACATTTTATGTTGCTGTGGGCCCTGCAAAACATTTAGCAGCAATATAAAATGTTTAAAAAAATAATTTTTTTTTTAAAATTTTTTTCTAGAGGCTCCATGTACGCAGGGGATAGTTAGCCATCCTCAGGTACGGCGGGGGGACGTTTCCAACGTCCCCAGCTGTACCTGGGGATGGGAGACTGTTCCTAGCCAGGAGGAAATGTTTCCTACCGTTTCTTGTGAATTTTCCTAATTTGGGGATGGTCAAGGACTGCCCCCAGGACGGATGGGGATGGGTACAGGGGGTTTTGGGGCAGAGGATGCGTCCTCGTGTAACATAGGAATTTGTAACTCCCAACATGGTTCCAAGCATTAGGGTTTGCAACATTTATTTTTCTTTCGGGTAAAAGCACAAAGCTGTGTCACACTTTTGGCCAAATAAATAGT
Source organism: Sequoia sempervirens (assembly GCA_007258455.2). Lineage (NCBI taxonomy): Eukaryota > Viridiplantae > Streptophyta > Pinopsida > Cupressales > Cupressaceae > Sequoia > Sequoia sempervirens. The sequence goes on from VDFB02168388.1 coordinate 139,251, forward strand.
TGAGCGAGACATTTTCGGCTGAAATTTTCTTAGCCGAATAGGTTTTGACCGAAACCACGTGCCTATACATGACACATAGGGTTTCAACCAAATCCAAAAAAAATAATTTTTTCCCTTTATTGCTTTGAAACTAGCTTTGAAATTGGCTTATTTTATGTGTAGAGTTTCTATAGAAAGGGTTTTCGCTGAAACCCTTTCTATAGAAACCCTTTCTACCGAAATTGTTTATGTGGCATCCTAGTTGGCAGCCAACTTAGTTTTTTTCATAATTTTTTGAAACTTTCAACTTCAATTTAAACATTTTTTAGTTAGAATGATGTTTCTACAAAAAAGAAAAATACCCTTTTGTAGAGTTCAGAGTATTTTTTTAATATTTTGATTAGTTTTAATATATTTTATTTTTAAAATAATGCAAGTAGGTTGTTAAAATTAAAAAAAAATACTGATTAAAAATTAAAAAGACAGAAGTTAAGCATATTAAAAAATTTAAAAAATATATGGGGCACTAGAAGAGAGTCCTTTTCAAAACAGTTAATTTGTTTCTTGAAAATGATTTAAAAAATAGACAATAGTTGACGTCCCATGAAAATTGTCAAATTTTGACAAGTTTGATTTTAAAACGTTATTACGAGAAAAATATACATCAAACTATTTGGAGAATTTTTTTTAAGGGAGAAATGATAAAAAAATAATGAAAACAATTTTTAAAAAGTGTGAAAAATTATAGGAATATACTTCGTCAAAAGTTCTACATTTTATTAGTTTACATCATTTTAAAATTCAAAACATAAAAACCACTTATATGTGGTTGAAGTTTAGAATTTTTTTGCTGTTACCCGACTCCTTTATAAAGTGTGACACAAATTTGTGCTTTTACCCTTCCACAATTATTGAAGTTCTTGCAATATTCTTGAAAGTCCTGCAATAATCCATAGTCACCATGAAATTACACTTGATGGGATTTGTAACAACACTTTAATCGTATTATTCATTATTCTTTGTTTGTAGTATTAGATGAGGGAAATGAGAATGTATAATTATTGTTTGGCCCTTACCCCTCATATTTTCTATTGATAGAATTTGTGATGTATATTTTTATTGGAGTTAAGATTTTATATTTAACATTTTTTGGTGTCTTTCAAATGAATTTTTAATAAGAGTATATAAAAAATCTATTTCAAATCGTAAATGCTTTTTAAAATGATAAAATTTAGATACAATATTTTAAATTATACATTTATTGTGTAAACAATATAAAATTTGAATTATTATTTTTTGGAATTGACATTAGAAAAAAAAAATTAAAAGTTAAATTGTAATTGTAATTTCAAATTAAAAATATTGAATTATAAAATGAACCTATTTGTTTTTAAAATTACAAATTTAAAAAATTATTGTTATTAAATTAATTTTTAAAAATATTAAAGAATTGAAATGTATCACATTAACCTCAATGCAATTCTCATGCATATTTTTTTACGTAAATGCTAATGAACTTACATCAAGGTTAACATTAGAGCTAATTTTTACCATTGGTCATGCCGATTATCCTTAACCTAGAGCTAATAACACAAATAATTGTGTTTGCAACTACAACCTCTATCTCTACTCCGCTCCTAGCCTTTTTTCCATCTAGGGCATTATTGTATCGCACTCTCATAGTTTTGGACAAGACCATGCATGGTAGCATCTTCCACATTCAAAAAATGGTTTCCCATCCTTATTTTTCTCTCCTTCCACATGCAAAACCCTAATATGCCCCCTAACAATAAAAAAAACTAGTTAGTGCTTCATAAACAAGGGTTAGAGAATGAATTCAAGATGACACTTATAAGGAAGCATGTAAGCACCTACAATAGCAACCACCACATGCTAGACACCTCCATGGGTGGACCTCCATTACCATAACAATGCACTCATTCACATACTTACAAATTACATACCTTTCTATTTCAATATATCTTATTGAATTACACAGAGATTTGACTAAGGAAAATTTCCAAATGTGTCATATGCTATCATGCACATTTACTACAAGACAACCATCTTAATTTAGTTACAAGTGTACATAGTTGCACAAAACACCATCATGATCAAGTGAGACACCAACATAACTAAACACTAGCATAGTTGTCTAATATACTAGTCCACTAATTAGACACTAGCATGGTTATACAACTACCATTTCACCAAACAAGACATAATTGCTCCTACTTGCATCCCTAATGACATTGAGATAGAATACAAAGAACAAAATTTAAATCCAATAGTGTAGCTCCTCCTCTTGGTTATTTTCATCCTATAGAACCATCACCAACCATTGAAAATAGACACACATCTCTTGCCTTCTTGTTTCTTTTAGCATTTACTTTAGTTGGAAATCTTAACACTCTATTTCTTAGTATAATAATGATTTGGAACGGTTTAGATTAGTTGAATATACTTTACACTATATTGTAAATTAGACCAAGAAATAATAAAAAGGAAGACTAAACACATCAAGAAACATCCTTTTTTATCCTTTCATCTTGGTGAATTCAACGTTCTTAGACACAACTCTTTTTCCCAAAACTAAAGAAAAAATATTCTTGTTGCATTCTCCTCTGCTACAATTATAAATGAGGTTTGGATTGTCTTCTCAGATTTAATAGGTAACACACTCTAACCTTTCCTTTGCTCCACTTTCCACACGCTCTAATTCATTTCCTTCAATAAAACAAAAAAACTCCATAATGAAATTCTTATTTCCAACCATCTTGGTTTCTTGTAGAGTTTAAAGATAAGGGTTTCTTTTCTCATTTGCATTCTTTGTCCCTCTCTTTCCTACAAAACAAAACTCTTATCACTACCCTCTTGCAACTAGGGTTTTTAGGTTCAATTTTCTTGTATTTTATGATTACCTTAGTGAAACACCTTAACCTCCCTTGTCCACCCCTTATCCCTATTTTCTTTCACCAAATGCTTAATCCAATTCCCTTACCTACAAGTAAAACTTAATGACATAATTATGTTGCCATCTCCTCTATAATCACGCCAACTTTTGAGATACTTTCTTTCTTTCTATTGCTACACAAGTCTTCTTTTTCCTTGATAGTATCATGTGTCATCTAAACAATTACCCTACGTTTATTTGTTCCATAAGTACTTATTTCCTCAATTAGACATCTCTTATGTCCTTTGCCCCATCTACTAACTCTTATTTTTGAGATGATGAAAAGACAAATTTTCTCCTCTACCTTCTTGTGAAACATCACAACTTAGAGCACAAGTTGCTTGAGGTCATGAAGGCTATTATATAGATTTTTCTAGAAATAATTAAGAAAAAAATTGAGAAAAAATTCAATATATAAACCTCAACAAACCTCTAAAAACTTTACCCTTCCAACCTTGCTTACTCATTTTACATGCCACCCCTTCTCCTTGTACTCCTTCCATCACTACTTCATGTCCACCCTTGGTCTTGTATGGACCGCCTAATTCTCTTGAACCACAATCTTTAATACTTTGAGCAACCCCTTCCAATTCTAACTTTCAATCTATAAGAAACACATATGAAAGATATGCTTGGTGATAACAAGGTCTTCTAACCCCTCAAGTCCTACCTTATAACCTCCCAACTTGATGTGCACATGCTTATACTGAGAGGATGGGGTGAATCAATATAACCAAATTTCTCCCAATTTAACACTTTAATCAATCAACAATAACAACCATGCAAGATCTAATAATTAAAAACACACTAAGAACACCAAATTTACATGGAAACCCTTGTAGGAGAAAAACACATCGAAATAATGTTATATATAAAATTTCTTACAATCTTTGTAGGCACCAACCTACAAGAAACACTAGTCTCCTGATATACAATTTGTGAGCATCAACCCACTAGAGACACCAATCCCCACAACTGAGCACCAACTCAAATAAAGACACGAATCTCTTGTTGAGGCACCAACCTTCTATGCAATCAAATTACTATTTTCTTATGATATCCTCTTCAAAGGATGGTGAACAATCTCATTCAAATCATCAAGTTCTTCTCTTCAAACATAACTTATATTCTTCTCTATAGATCAACCATAATTGCTTCACAAAATCTGCCTTGAATTATCTTCTATAACCCTCTCCTTCAAATATGCTTGAGCGTATATGTTTTATTTTTCATTCTGCACTCACTCTCTTCTCCACATATTACAAACCCTTTTTATATCCTTATGCCTGTACATGAAGAGATGCATCTCTTTGAAAACGTACCTACTTTTATAAAGACATAACCTTTAAGCATTGCTTTTGTAAACTAATTTCAATCCGTAACACTTAATAAATCTTTATCCTCTTAAATAATGATCGTTGCTTTCCTTGCTACCCTTAACATAGTAATCATTGTCTTGTTAAGTGTTGCTTTCCTTAGCAAATGAAATTGTAGCCTTTGGGAATTAATCACTGCCTTTTTATTGACTAATTTGAGTGCTCCTTTCAAACTTCTTAATCACTGTATTCCTTTTAATAATTTTTTATCACTGCTTTCAACTTTTAATCATTGCCTTCTATTATCATGAAAGCGCTATTTTATCTGTCTATTTTCTGCACTTAATCACCTATATTTATATGTAATTTTGAACTTATTAATCAAAAATATGGCCGGCTAGGATATAGGGTTGGCCTAGAAAATATAAATAATATAATAATATAATTTTTATTTTTATTTTAAAAGTGGCTTTGAAGGTCAGTTAACAAGAATGTATAATTTTAAAAAATATTCTGTCTCGACATTAATGATATTAAATTATTACGATACAAATTTTCCCTTTGACATAAATGACAATATTTCTAACATAACTTACCCCCACAACTACACCTGACTCTTAAGCTTCTTAAAGAATATAAAAGAGAAGACATAGAAGAACCTAGAAACTTGGGTAACTTATTGTCTAGGATGCTAGTGTGACACATTATTGTCCAAAATGGATGTGAAAATCAAACTTCTATATGAATTTTGAGGATATATGGACACAAGGATGCAAGGACAACAATGTATCAATGTATATATATGTGCCATTAGACTATGGTATTAGAGGTATTTAGGTTTTTGCATGTCTATGTCTTTGTTACCATTGGAGACTAACTTTATGCAAGACAATTAATATATAGGGACATACAATTATGAATTGAGCTAGTTATGTTGATAGAAAAGAGTCTAAATGTGATGTGTGCATCCTATTTTTGAGGTATGGTTAGTTGGATGAGTTAGTGATATGTTATAGTCACTATTTTAGCTTTTGTTGAGTATTTGTTAGATACCTTGTCCTACTCTAGAGGAGATGGAATTCATTGTATGTTTTTAGGTTGAAGCATGACATTCAAAGTTTGATATTGGTTTTTGTGTCTTATGTTTAATAAGTGGAAATGATGGAGGATGAGAGTGTTGTACTCAACATGGTTTTCACTTCATATAGGAGTTAGTTGGTGTAGCATAGTTATACCCTCAATAGTTAGCTTATTTTTTTTAGTGTTACCTTTTTCTTGTAGAAGGTATATAACAAGTAGAAGAATGTTGGGATTGGGTGTTTCACACATCTTGCAAGTCCTATTGTTTTTGATATTGGGGAAAACAGATTTTGAAGGGATCCAGAACCCTTTACAACCAAAAAGCCAAACAGCTTAAACAAGCCAAAAAGACCAGACTGCAGAAAAGACAACCTGCAGTCAACAAAAAACCAGCTCCCAAACAAACACCATTAGGTTTTACAATTAGAGTTTCACTTGTTGGAGCGAAGAGTCATATTGAAAGAAGGCCCAGAGGGTTTAGATTTTTTTCCAGTTACAGTAGTCCAGCGTTCTTCAACTTGTGCCGCCTTAGCCTGCCAAGCTAGCCCATCAATTTCCTGAGGATGAAAATTCGCAGCCCGAGAGGTAACATCAAAGTTCGTCTGAACAAGTGTGGGAATAACCGGAGAGCAACCAGAGTTGGGAAACGAAGCTCCCTCAGTAGATACAGAAACCGGTCTAATTGTATGCTCAATATGATTTATCTTGGTAGCTTCCCCAACGGAGGAAGAAGAAACCCCAGCAGTCGAAACCTCAGCAACCTGTGAAACAGAAGCCCCAGCAACTTGTGAATCAGAAACCACCACCTCAGAGAAGCTCCTAGGTAGATCAGATTTCTTCTCCACTGTGTAATGTTGTAGAGAAGCGCCATTCCACCAAGTAGCAGTCTTAGTCTTCTTCTCGAATCCACATTGAGCAGCAGCATGTCCTGTTTTGAAGTATCTTCTACAGCGGAAAGGGACCCCCTCATAATCCAACGATTGGATCCAAGACCCCCTAGAAGATTTTAAGAGAACCTCAGCAGACAGTCCTTTTGAGACATCAATTTCAACAAGTATTCAGGCAAAGGTAAAGTGATAAAGATCATAAGATTCATTGTCCACAAGTAAGAAATCACCTAGGGCATCCCCAACCTCCTCCAGGAGAGAGTCATTCCAAAGGTGAAGAGGGAGATTAGGCAAGCAGACCCAAATCAAGAATTTATTGAAGGTTTCAGAAGTTGGGTTAAAGTTGGAGTGCCAAGATTTAACCATCAAATGGTATTTGTCCTCCCAGCAGAAGAAATTATCACACAAGATTTTGTCTCTATCTAAAGTATTTTCGAACTTAGCAACAAAAAAACCTTTGGCCAATGGGAAGATTTGAACTTTACCAGTGATGAGGGGCTCCCATTTATTGGTGATCCAAGAGTGCAGCTGAGGAAGGCTTGGCCAAAAGCCCCTAAACCGACAGATCACCCCTTGAGCAGAAAGCTCTGCTACACTATCACTTATTTCTTTTGCTAACTCGTCCTTAATCTTCACTGTGATGGAGTTTTTCACAGGGATGAATCCACCAAAACTCTGCCTAATATTCATATTTGATCTAGGTGCCCGCATAGATGAGCCAACACCCTTGATACTCTTACCAGATCCAGCCCCGAAGCCAGCACCAGCGCCAACCCCAACACCAGCACCAGTACCAGCCCCAACGCCAGCACCAGTACCAGTCCTCATAAAATAAGATGTCCCCCTTTATGCCTTGGCCATTATTCCATGTAGGATTTATTTTTATTTTGGCATTTACATGTGTAAATATATTTTTTAAAGAATATATTTTCATGAAAGATGTGTAAGAGCATCTATGACAAAGGTATAGTGTAATATTTATTATGATGCACAAGAGAATGATTAAGAGGGGGATTGAAAATTGGACTAAGAATCTTGACCTACTTATGAAACATGTTATGACATGTTATAGAGCATCTTTCTAAAGGTGTTAAATAAAAAATAATGGGGTGTGGGTCATATGGATTTTTACCATAGTAATTTGGGAGCTTGTTTAGGTTCATGCTAATGACTTACAATATATTTTTTGACCTCCATGACTCTATATATTGAGGTCTTGAGATAGATACATAAGAGAGGATATTTTGTAGGGTTATGCTATCAAATTTCCATCAAAGGAAGAGGATGTTGGTCTCCATGGAGGAAAGAAATTGATATTATATTATGTCAGGTTTATTATTACTAAATAATACATAGGTTCAGTGTTTTGCAGGATGATTTTTTTGAAAGGATTTTCCCATGGTTTATTTGTCATTCTCTTTTTTGTGGTTGATTTTTCTTCTAACTCTCTCATTCTTTCTTTATAAGTTTTGAATATATACGAACATGTTGCTAAAACATGTAGATCTAATTTAATTGATAAGGATTTTGTGAGTACTCTTCCTAATAAAGTGCATTATATGTGGTATATTTAAGATTAAAATAATAGGTTCAATAAGGATGTGGATATGGAGGATGAAATTACTAGTTTTGTTAGTAAGGGACATTATAGGAGCAACACTAGTAATATAATTGACATGATGATTGTCCTTTACGGTCACACCATTGAAAAAGTAGAAGTTAAGTTTATTAAGGTCAATTAAAAGTCATGATATTTATAAATTTTGTATTCTTTGGCTAACATTTATCTCATTATTTTCTACACAACTAATTATCAATCACCATGAATATAAAGATAATACCAAAGATTTTATGACTCTAGTGATCCCACAATTAGAACCTCATGCCTCAATAATATTTTTAGTGGATGCCTCATGACTCCTAAGACATGATTCTTTTTACAATTCCAAGCAAATTTCTTACTATCAGTACTTGGAGTGGGAACACGACCATACAATTGTGGCAACATATGAAGCCAACATAGATGTTTTATGATACCATCTCTCCATCAAGTTTATAGTTTCCCCTTTTCAAGATGATCAAAGAAGGATGAAATGAAAACCTCTATTGTACCCAAACCAATTTTTTTGCTTCATTAAGGCATTTTTCTTAAAAGAGTCTAAACCTTGTTAAAATGATGTCAAAATATAGTTTTTGGGCAAGTCAAGTATGGACTTTGGTCAATGTCATGTCAGTCATCAACAACAATTGGTCAATACCTAGAGGTTAGAACCTGAACCTGGGACTCAAAGTAGGACATGTTATGATGGAGAAGTGCTTCATGATATAATTATACTCCTACAAGGTCAATTTAGTGGCCAAAATAGTGTTTACGGAAGCAGAAACAAATTTTGATATTTTGTAGAAAGCAGATATGTGCCCTTGTAGCCCAGAGGCGCCCTTCTTTTTGAAGGCTCAGATTTGGTTGCATGTGCTTGCAAATATGTTCAATCTCTTTAGAATTAGTCTAGCTTTCCGACAAGCTATCAAGTGAGGTCACCTGAAGTGCAAAACTCCGACAATTGAAGTCAGAAGTTGAAGATACGAGGAGGTTGCATGCCATAGAGGTTGTCAAATTTTTAGTTTCTGCGCCCCTGTAGCCTAGGGGCACCCTTGAATTTGACCCCTCAGAGGATTGAATTTGTAGTTTTCATTTTTCAGAGATCTTTTCTAATCTAGTTTGGCATTGCAACGCATTAGTTTGCGAGATGATCCGACATTCTAAGTGACCATGATAGAGGTTCTACTGAGCACGTAAAACAAAGGGTGGAAAAATGTAGAAATACACACTTGTACCTTTGTAGGTTAGGGGTGCCTAGCCTTTAGGCCTATCAAATGGCATTTTTAGCAGTTACAGTCTTCACGATACTTGTGCGGAATTACTCCAGCTATCCAACGAGCCCAACCATCAGCCTCCAGGATTTGTTAAATGCCCGTATGTGAGAGGTCAGTGTAGAATGTTGAAGAAATCAGACAACTAGGAAAATGGCTAAGTATGGAAAATACACATCCCCTTGCAAAAGGCACCCTTCTTTTTGAGGTCTTAGAAGCAGTTTTCTTGCTTTGTCACCTCCAAAGACATCTCTTGTAAGTTGTTCTAGCTATGCAGAGAGACTAATGGTGTGCGAATCAGAGAACTTCAGTGCCCGATGTTAGGGGTCAAAGTATGGTGTTGGAATGAAAGTTATACTTTTGTCAAATTAGTGATTGCGGCTTCACAAGTTAGGGTCGCCCTTGCTTTTAGGGTTCCTAATGCAACTTTTAGGCACCTTACATACAATCGTTGGATGTAGAATTCTTCCAGTCACACAATGAACCTATCATCCACTTAGTAGGGTTCATCATTCACCAACAACGACAATTCGAAGCGTTAGATGGAAAAACAGAGAAATGGCTAAGTCTGGAGGCCTTGCATCAATTTAGTCAAAGGCGCTTAATTTTTTGAGGTGTCAAATGTTGATTTTACCAGTTGCAGCTCCCAACAGACATTTCATCCTTGCTTTGAGGCTTCGCAATGGATATCTCAGCTCGGTCACAACCTCACTCAGTCACTCAAAAATTAGAGCTCAATAGGGGCAAGTGTAACTTTCATTGGGCTATAAAGTAGGAAGTTAGTGAAAAATTTCATAACTTTTACAAATGGACACCTAGAGAGTTAATTTTTGACTTTACGGAATCAATATGCAGAGATTATTGCTAATTTATTAAAAATAATATTAAATTTGACTTTTTGCATGCAAGTATTAAAATGGCAATTTTCTTCAATCTTTCAATATTGGCGCCCTTTGTAATATTAAATTGCAAATTAGCATGTTAAAAAGAGCTGAATATTTTAATATTATTTTATTTTTGGGACTTCGAGTCAGTCTCAGTTGAACTGGAGGGGGTCCAAGCAGACAACTTTATTCAAATTCAGGGTTTTAAATCTTGCAGTGATGCTTTTATGGTGCGATTTTGCTCTATTTATTCAAGCATGGCGTCCATTTTAATTTATCCAGCTTCGCAGAGGCGAATTTCCTTCAGAGTTGGGCGAATTTTATCAGTAGAAAATTTTTGAAGACATCAAGAACATTCTTTTGCAGGTACAAGTCTAGATTCATCAGCAAATTGAAGATAAAGTGGCGATTTTAGCAGAAGAAAAGCATCAAAACCTCAATCTTCTATCTGAAATTCTTCCTTTTATTGTCTTGAATTGGAAAATTTTGACAAAACAAATCATTTGGGTTGATTCAGAATAGCTTCCTCGAGAAAACCTATGCTAGAATTTTTTAGGAAAATTTGTTCCAAAGCATCAGTTCTTGAAGCTCTCATTTTATTAACTGAATTTGCCCTGCATGGTCGAGCAGAAGTCAAATTTTCATAAATTTGACATTCTGGGTTGTCTTAGAATCATTTTCTGGACAAAACCCATACCTCAGATTTTTTTCATGAAAATTGCCCTTTGATAGGCTATTTTTAGCTTTCTAGAAAAGTTGTCAGAATATAGCCATGTTCACAGTCAACAGGCGAGTTTTTCAAAATGCAATACACTCAACTCAAATTCAAGACCAAGTCAGTCTTGACTCATGACTTCATCAAGACAGTTGATACGAATCTACATAAGGTGCTTCCAGAAGCAATCTTGGATCCAATCAAGATAAAAGATTTGATACTTCAAAACATTCAACATTCTGGGTTGCTTGAGCCGCTTCTATCCCTATCTTAGTTCATTGTGTAGAGTTTGTAATGTCTTGTGTTAAGCATTACAATTCTGTTACTCGCAAAATACAGTCAGTAGATGGACAAGTGATCTACAGTAAGCCCTTGGATATCGATAAATGTTTTGGTATTCCTCAACATCTGAGCAATCCAGTCATTTCCATGGAGCAGTGTGAGTGAGCATTCAATGCTGATATGGACAAGTGTTAGAGTAAGATGGCAGAGAGATGGTTGAAACAAAAGAACAAGTTGCCAAGCAATGTGGGTCGTGGTGAATACAAGGAGTATGCAATTTTGATTACACTTCTCAATCTCGTCTCAAGTCATGTAAATGCAAACAAATTCTAGCCCTAGATGTATTATATCATTGGTCAAATCATTTTTGAGCCTGTGCATTATGACTGGGCATCCTTCATCAGCGACGTTCTCCACAAGAAAATCACTGGTTTTGTAGTTGCTAACTAGTTTCATGTGTTCCTACCTCATATACTTGATCACTTATCAAGGTCAATTTAGAGGGTTGAACATGGTGGTCATACTCAGTGTTCAAAAAGTCTACCACTACTATGACCAGCTTGAGTTCACAAAGGTTGAACGACATTTCAAGCGTGTGCATGAGGCTTTCTTAACATACACAGTGAGAAACATAGACTGGGAGTTGCATGTTCGTATCTCAGCGATTGCTAGAGCAGTGATGGTAGATTGGGCACACTGGTTCATTTAGTTCCCTACATACACCTACATCCATGTCTTTAGATACATAGGAAATCCAACCATGCTTCCACACTATCCTTCAGATAGGACAGTCTTTATGGAGTTCCTGAGGCAACTATACGATGTTCATTGACATTTGTGCCATAAGCATAAACAAGCTGCCAACTTTCCCATGCAATTCAAAATCTATTGGTGCAGGACAACAGTTGATGCTAAAGTTGCAGGATAAGAGTTAGAAAAGTTTCACCTCAAGTACCTTATCGATGCACACACTTATGATCCTTTGGGTCATTATTCAACATGCCTCGGTGTTCGCTCATACCATAAGCCTACAATGGAGGATTATTGGGTGAATTGCGAGGACGACTTTGAGGTGCGCAGAAGTAGCTATAGCAGGTTTTCTCTCTCACAAATTTCTGTCTTCTTGGCAGAAGATGTGGGAGGTTTATCAGATGATGAGGGAGATACACTTCCTCAATTTTTTAGAGAGCAAGTTGATACACAACCACTACCAACTGTTGATTGGTTTTCCAAAGAATACACATTAGTAAAGGAGAGGTCAAGTAGAGTTATCCAAAATAGTATACTTTACCTTGAAAGCAAGAAGTCTAGGAGGGTAGTCATGCCTAGTATAGAGCTGCCACCAGTGGATGCTTCACTACCTTCCTCACTAAACCTAAACAAAAGAAAAGGAGTAACCCTCCTAAGAAGAATAAAGTCCCTAGTAGTTCGAAAGGGAAGGCACTCACCATGGAGTCAGTCAAAGAGCCAGTATAGAGTTTTCCAGTGCTCGAGGTTCAACCACGCATACCATCACCGACACTAGATTAGTCTCCACTTCCAATTCACATTGATTTCGACTTAGACTCACCACCTTGCAGTAACACATCTACATGTTCACTCTCGTCAGAGCCTCTCATTGCTAGTATAGATCCTTCCAGTGGGATTAGTGGAGACTCATCTTTGCTCGAGAATCAACTGGGAAGGAAGAGGAGGAAGCCATCCTACATTCTTGATCATTCTGATTTTGATCATGCTTGCAAGGATGCACCCAACAAGAGGATCAAGAAATAGGTCCATATGGAGAGGAATGCTAACATGGAGATCGTCATAGAGACCGCTATATCAAAGGGGAAGAGTCTAAACAAGATTGAATTTTAGGACTTCGAAGTGATCATAGTCAACCTTGGTTGTAGCATCTATCAGATAGAGGTTGATCTCTTACAAGTTGCCACGAATAGCACGAGGGATGGAATAATAAAGGACAGAGAAGAGAAGGTAGCCCTCAAAGCTGAAATCCAACAACTTCATCAATACATTTCTAGCCATGTACATAGGATGAAAAATGTCACTGCTACACTCCTACCGATGCTAGAGCCACCAACATAATAGGGCCAGCTTAATCACCTGGTTGCATATGACAAGTGTTTGGAGGATTGGGAGGAGTTCATTACTAGAAGCTGCTTTGTGCTTGCAAAATTATATCAGTTGTGGTACAATGCACGTGAACTTCGTCTACGTCTCCAAGATGAGGAGTGAGACTTAGTGATTGTTAGACCCCGAGATGAGATTATGATTACTCACCTGAGGATGGCATATGAATCAGTCACAGATGCAAAAGACAAAGAGGCTATCTACACTTGGAGGACATAATTGATCTCCAAGGCGAAGATAGAGGAGACGATGGCATTAGAGTTGGCTAAGAGTAGAGAGCACATTACTAGTACACTTTGGTACATGACAACTCTCGTGTTTCACATACCACGTCGGTATCAGATTGAGGGTGGTGCATATGTTGAGCTTGCTAACGTATAGTTAGAGCTCTAGACACTCATTCATGGAATTTTTAGTGGGGATACCTTTGGCTGTAAGATGAGTCAACTTACAATCATGTTAGCATTGTTCGATGAGGCAACCAAGAGTAGAGATGAACTTCAGTGTCAGATCACAGGCGACGAGGATATGCTGCACAAACATAGTATACTTCAGAAAAGTATTATTGCCCCAGATGGTGACAAATTCAACAACCTCATGGAGGGGTTGGTTGTTTGAGATAACAACCAGTGATCAGTCAGTTAGAACCTATAGTTGTCAGCGAGGAGAGAATCAAGAGCATGTAATTAGAACTCGACTTTCATCTTCAATTCTCTTTTCTAGGACCATGCACACATGTCTATCTTATCCTCAAAGATATTTTGCAAGACTTGGAGTTTCATTAGGGTTTTCATTAACTGATGGTAGTGTTCCAGTTAACTTTCTTTCAATAAGGACGTGCATGCTTGCACATTTTCCATTTAGATTAGATGTTTTGGTTAACTGATGGTAGCTTTATAGTTAACTGTATAGTTTGTTTCATTAGGGTTTAGCAATAAATATTGCATTCATTGCGAGACTGTAGTTGACTCAAGGTGACTTTAGGGTTCCCTAAACCTTTCGATGTCTATAAATAAGAGCTTTCAACTCATTTGTAAATAAGTTTTGCATGCGATAGTAATATATGTTGAGCTACATTTTCCTGTAATATTGCTATTTTGTATCTGTTGACTTTGGTTGGATGATCATTGTTTCATGTTCTTGTGTTTATAAGCTTATTTCATATCTACACCTCGAAAAGGTGTTGTCACCTCCTTGGGAATTTAGAATTAAGGCTTATTGTTTGTTGTTATTGTGTTAATGAGCTTTGTTTCATGTCTACACCTCAGATAGGTGTTGTCACCTCCTTGGGAATTCAGAAGTAGACTTCATAGTTTGATGTTGTTGCCAATAACCTTTCTTTTAACCTACACCTTGGGTAGGTGTCGTCACCTCCTTGGAAATACTGTCTTAGAGGTTATCATATAAATCATTCCAGCTCCGTTTCCTCATGCTCTGATTTCTTGAGGGGATTGGATAGTATAAGCTAATTAGTTTTGAGTTGTATTTAAGACCCGCGGAACCAAAAAATCCTTGGCAACAATGTTCGAAGTTCCCTCTTCCAGCTAAGACAAAAAGATAGGAATTAGTTAAGTTTACTTTTTCAAGCATTTTGTCCACATAATGAGGGAGCTTCCCCTCCTAATTTGAAGAGCACTCATCACATAGTGTGCATAGCTATCCGTACCAACTTGCACTCCATAGGTGTTAGTTGTTACGCCAATAGTTTTTTGGTGCCCACCATGGGGCACGAGGCAAGAAAAATTCTCAAAGCTTAGGCTTTGTACGGTTATGACTATTTGGTGTCCTACTGCTCTAGTACAACAACCAGGACTAATTCTTCTTGTTATACAGCCGAATCTTGTTTTCATCAAAGCAGAGCAGTCATACATCATTAGTATCTTGCACACTTTTATCTTTGAAAATCATACATCTACCAATTAGTGGAGAAAAGTGGCTACCACTCTGGATAAAGAAGAGAAAGAAAATATTGCAGTAGGTAGACCAGTCTTGCCACCTCTCGCGTGGAATTAAGCATCCTGGCATACCAAGTATATACAAGAAAAAGGAGAGGTAATCCTCCTATCTAGCCAAATCCAGTCTTTCAAGAGGATCCTAATCAGTTCATTGAAGGAGAAATTTTTGAAGAAGATATCTCCATTCCAGTAGAAGAAATGGGTGATCATAACAACAACGACAACGACAACGGTCGAAATGGAAGAAATGCTAGACATCCAACCCCTTTTCCTTGGGGCGATAATATTGGACCGTTGGCTTTACAAGGACACCATGAACTACCCAAGGGTTCACACAATTCTTTTCTGAGATTTCATGGCGATGGTTCTAGACATCTTGATGAACATCTTTCAGCATTCACGGCGGCATGTTCCATCTTGCATGTTGCACATGAGGACATCGCAGTACATCTCTTTGTGGAGACTCTTGAGAACAACGCAACAAACTGGTTCAATAATTTTGAACCGGGCATCATCACCAATTGGGCAGTCATGAGTGAGAAGTTCTTGGCGAGGTTCAAGCCCGCTGAGGATAGTCACATAATTTTTACACAACTCTTGAATTTGAAGATGGAGGCACATGAATCAATGAGAGAATTTGTAGCAAGTTTTAACCACCTTGTTACACATATTTCTCACACTTTAAATCCATCTGACAAAATTATGATGAGTTCCTTCACCAATGCACTATCGTCAGAAATAGACTTTTTCTTGAAGATAAGTGAAGAAGATAGTCTACAACTCCTTCAAGTAGAGGAAATCAAGCTTGAAGACAATATGATTATGATAGGCAAGATGAAGGATGATTTGGTCAGACCACTCGTTCAAGTGTCAGTTGATCCGTTGCTACAAAAGTTAGCAAATGAGGTGAAAATACTGAAGAGACAGTCACCCCCTCAAGGGAAACCAACTTTTCCCACACCACCGTCATTTCAACCTCAACAACAGTACCAACCAAGAAGAAACAACTTCCAATTGTATAACAACTACAAGTCAAAGTTTTCACAAGGAGAACCAAAGCAGAACAATGAAGTTGAGAAGCCCATAGTCCTTTGCACTTTCCATGATTCTATTGAACACACCGGCGCTACATGTCCGAAGAACCAAAGAATGAATTAACTCATGGGATTTTTTGATTCTGCTCCTAGTTTAGGTTTCGTAGCTTCAAGTTCAAATGTCTTCTCATCATAGACATACGACTTTGATGGCAACTGTGCAATGAGGTATTTTGATCGAGAACCCGTAAATGAAGAACAAGAACAAGAATATCGCCAATTTTCTCTCATGATTAATCATGAGAATATCACCTCACTTGTGTTCACATGTGCACAACATTTCAAAGCATAGAAGGAGAAATAAGAGAAACAAAATTTAAATGGAAAAGGTAAGGAAGTAGCTTCTACTTCCAATCCTAAGACTTTACAAGAAAACATTGTGCCGACTACTCCAAATTCATCTTCAACAAGTTTCAACATTGTGTCTTCTATGATGAAGACAAAGGTGCAAATCTCTCAACTGGAGTATCTACATGATCATCCAAAACAACTGGATAGAATCTTAAAAGTTGTGAAAAAGAAGGTTGTTTCCTAGCCAACATTACTATAGTCCTCTGTGCTTGCAAAAGAGAAGCCAAAATTGTTTTATATATCCTTGTATATAGGAGGTTTCAAATTGAGCAATTGTATAATTGATAGCAGGGCTTCCAACAATGTTATGCCTCTACAAATTATGAATGTGTTGGAACTATTGTGCACTCCTACTCAGGAAAAGTGTTACTCACTTGATTCCAAACCGGTGCCATTAGTCGGTCAACTTAAAGATGCACAAGTAAGGCTAGCATCATGTCCTGAGAAGAAGATCATGATGACCATCTTAGTGGCTGATATTCCTACTAGCTACAGGATGCTACTTAGCAGGAGTTTCTATAAAGATCTTGGAGGAGAGACTCAAATGGATTGGTTGTTCGCGACAATTCCATTAAAGAAGGGCACATTCAAGCTAGAGCCTAAAATGAAGTCAAGTTTATGGTGGTTAAGTCCTAGGATCTACAGGCTCAAGTGTTGTATCAAGACACAGGTCCACGCACAAATGCTATGGTGTTAGAAGTAACTGAATATTGTTAGAAATTTGCACTTTCTACAGGTTTGTCAAATGAAAAATCTAAAGTGTGGACAATGTAGTTTGATGGTAGTTGCTCAACATCAGGCTTACAAGAGGGAGTAGTCATGATTTCTCCTGAAGGTCATCTATACCCATTCGCATATAGGTTGCAATTCGAATGCACCAATAACACTGTTGAATACGAGGTGCTTTTATTAGGTCTCAAGAACGTGAAGGATATGGGGATCAAACTGCTTAGAGTTGAAGGAGATGCAAAATTGATTTTAAAATAGATTAAAGATCTTTTCCAAGTCAAGAATAGTCACCTTTGATCCTACAGATAGAGGGTGTGGAATGCAATCGACTGGTTTGATGCATTTAATATCCAATATATTCCAAGAACAGACAATAGCAAAGCTAATGCTCTTGCAGTTTCAGTTGCTCTTTTTATGCCACACTTTGACTTTCGTTAGAATTACTTTGCTATTGAGCTAATTTATAGATCAATTGTAGCTGATAACTCAAACAACTAGCAAGTCTTCGATGATGATGATGATATTGAAGAATTTCTCATCATGGGAGATAACTACAAAGGATTGTTCTTTGAAGGAAGTTCTACTCCTTTCAAAGAGTCAATTGCTGAAGACTTTGAAGCTACAAAATCTGGGATCATACAACTGAAGGGAAATCAGATTCCTAAGGGTTTTGTATCTTTAGAAGATATTTTTGACAGACATGACCGATACATCCAAGATCAAAAGAGGTCAAGTGTTAATACTTCTACATAATACAATCAAGTCAACATAGGCACTGAAGACAAGCCTTAGTTTGTAAATTTAGGCAAGTGTTGTACTCCAAAAGAGACTGAGAAGTTTATCACCTTGTTCAAGCAATACAAGGGTGTATTTGCCTAGTTTTATGAAGACTTGAAAGTCTTCACACCCATAAAATTGTCACATACAATTCCTCTAAAGTCTAATGTCAAGCCTTTCAGGTAGAAACAAAGACATTACAATCTGTGAATTCAAGGAACTATCTACGCGGAGATTCAGAAGATGGTGGACTCAAAGATAATTTTTCCTATTCATCATTCCACCTGGGTGTCAAATATAGTTTCTGTGTGCAAAAAGAATGGTGAAATTAGAATTTTTGTTGATTTTAGGAACTTAAATCAATCATCCTTAAAGGACAACTATCCCTTACCAATCATGGAGCATACCTTGTAGACAGTCACCAGATCAGAGATGCTATCACTTCTTGATGGTTTTTTTGGTTACAATTAGATTGCAATGGCAGATGAGGACTAGATTAAGACAACTTTCACCATGTTATGGGGGAAATTTGCTTATGAAAGGATACCTTTTTGCCTTATCAACATCAAGGGTAAATTTTAGAGGGCCATGGACTTGGTGTTTTGGGACCTTAAGGACAAGATTATAGTCATCTACCTTGATGACTTAACTGTTTTCTTAGATAAACGGGATGCTCACTTTTCACATCTCATGGAAGTGTTCGATAGATGTAGGTATCACAAGATATCATTGAATCCAAAGAAGACCATCTTTGCGATGACAAAGGGCAAGTTACTTGGCCACATCGTTTCCAAAGAGGGGACCAAAATAGATATGAATAAGGTGGATTCAATCAAAAACTTGTCTCTTCTTACAAACAAAACATAGGTGCATTCCTTTTTCGGAAAAGTTAACTTTATCCAAAGATTTGTACCTGATTTCTTAGAGTTGACAAAGGAGATATCAACAATGATGAAAAAGACATCCACTTTTGTGTGGATAGAAGAAGGTAAACATGCCTTTATTAAAATCAAAGAAGCTATTGATAATGCACCAGTGTTGGTTCGACCAGACTTTCAGAAGGAGTTTATCCTCTGTTGTTATGCGTTGGAACACTCGTTGTCTGCTATTTTGACACAGAAGCTTAGTGGAGAAGGAGAATCTCCAATTGCTTTCATGAGTTCTAATTTTAAGGATGCTGAGATGTGCTATTCTCAAATTGAGAAAAATGCGTATGTTGTCGTCAAAGTTGTCAAGAATTTTAGGTTCAATCTCTTGAATTCTCATACAATGGTGTTTTCCACTGATCCAGTAGTTAAAAGTATGCCAACTCAACAGGAGATGGGCATGAAGAGAGGGAATTGGATCACAAAAGTTTAAGAAAATGATTTAGAAACCAAGCCAACCAAGCTAGTCTGCGAGCAAGGTCTTTGTCGATTATTGGCAGAGGATGGAGATCATAAGCTTAAGAGAAATGGTGGAGTTGATTATGAATAGGAAATTGAAGGGGACCTTCCTTTGGTCCTATTTGTTGATTCTTGTGGAGGAATGGTACACACCCTTGTGGTATTATTCAACATATGGAGAATGTCCACGTCACATGGACAAACAACAGAAGAGAACATTGAAGTTGAAAGCACATAACTTTGTGCTTATTAATAACGTTCTGTACAAGCGCAGCCTTGACAAAACTTTCCTTTTATGTGTCGGTAGAGACCAACAACAGAGATTGTTGGATGCTTTTCACAGTCAAGCATGCATAAGACACTTTTCATTGAGGGTCACTACATTAAAAATATTGCGAGCACAGTTTTATTCATCGATTATGTTCCGTGATGCGTATGAATGGGTGTATAAATGTCAGCTATGTCAACAGTTTGCTGGTAAAGTTATATTGGCAGCTACTCCACTCAGGCCAGTTATCATCAATGCTCCATTTCAGCAATGGGGTATAAATTTTGTAGGTCATATAAACCCAAGTTCCAATAAGGGGCATGTTTATGTCCTAACAGGAAAAAATTATTTCACGAATTGGGTTGAAGTAATTCCTACCAAACAAGCTACTTCTGAAGTAGTTTACAAATTTATAAAGGAAAACATCATCTCACGCCTCGAAGTGCCTCATAAAATTGTGGCTGATAATGCAACATGCTTCTCGTCAGAGGAGATTTTGAGTTTTTGTTTTGATCATGACATCATGCTGTCACATTCATTGGATTATTACCCTCAGGGTAATGGACATGCTGAATCATCAAATAAAATCAGTCACAATTGTGCGTAAGCTGGTCGAGCCAAATTGGTGGGCTTGGCACACAAAGTTATATGATGCTCTCTGGGCTAATAGAATCACTCCCAAAAGAGCCATCGACACCTCGCCCTTCGTACTTTTGTATGGTATAGAAGCGGTTTTACCTATCACTTTGGAGTTGTTTGCCTTACAACTAGCATCTACATTGGAGGATGAAGAGTTCAAAGACCCTATTCAGAAGAGAATACTGTACCTGATGAAGATTGAAGAGAGGGTGGAGGTTGTTGATAAAATCACTCAGCACCAAGAGTGAGTGAAAAATATTTTTGACAAAAAGCCTTGTCATAGAGACTTCGAAGTTGGAGATCAAGTCCTTTTGTGGGACAAAAGGTGTGAACCTAAAGGAATGCACAGTAAATTTGATTCCTTGTGGTTAGGGCCCTTTCAGATCCATGAATCCATAGGAGAGAAGACATACATTCTCTCACATCAGGATGCCCGCTTCCTTATAGTGGGCAATATCTCAAACACTTCAACCCTTCGGGGGAGGAGTGATACTTGTAAGTATTTTTTGAATACTTTTTATGCTTTATCATTATGTCGTATTGTGTTTCCCCATTCTATGATATTTTGTCTTGTTTTAGGTGATTTAGATAGTCTTGTTTTAGGTTATTTTTTAGGTTAGGTGATTAGGGAAAAGTCCTAACTTCGATGCCAAAACCTTAAGTCACCGATCTACATAACACAAAGATTCTAGGGTTCTCCTATGCCGTAAGTATCTGACATGGTCACCAGATGAAGCCTAATATTGTACCCAAACCAATTTTTTTGCTTCATTAAGGATTTTGCTTAAAAGAGTCTAAACCTTGTTAAAATGATGTCAAAATATAGTTTTTGGGCAAGTCAAGTATGGAATTTGGTAAGTTTCATGTCAATCATCAACAACAATTGGTTAGTACTTGGAGGTTAGAACTTGAACCTAGGACTCAAAGTAGGACATGTTATGATGGAGAAGTGCTTCACGACAGAATTATACTCCTACAAGGTCAAGTCAGTGGCCAAAATAGTGTTTACGGAAGCAGAAACAAATAATGATATTTTGCAGAACGTAGATCTACGCCCCTGCAACCTAGGGACGCCCTTCTTTTTGAAGTCTCAAATTTGGTTGCATGTTCTTGCAAATATGTTCAATCTCTTCATAATTAGTCCATCTTTATGAGGAGCTATCAAGTGAGGTCACCTGAAGTGCATAACTCCAACAATTGAAGTCAAAAGCTAAAGATACAAGGAGGTTGCATGTCACAGAGGTTGTCAAATTTTTAGTTTTTGCGTCCCTATAGCCTAGGGGCGCCCTTGAATTCAACCCCTCAGAGAATTGAATTTGCAGTTTTCGTCTTTTGAAGATCTTTTCTAATCCATTCTGGCTTTGAAACACATCAGTTTACGAGATGATCTGACATTCTGAGTGATCGTGATAGAGGTTCTATCGAGCATGTAAAACAAAGGGTGGAAAAATGTAGAAATACACACTTGTACCTTTGTAGGTCAGGGACGCCTAGCCTTTAGGCCTATCAGATGGGGTTTTTAGCAGTTACAGTCTTCATGAGAGTTGTGCAGAATTACTCCAAATATCCAATGAGCCCAACCATCAACCTTCGGGATTTGTCAAACGCCCGTATGTGAGAAGTCAGTGTATAATCCTAAAGAAATCAGACAACCAGGAAAATGGCTAAGTATGGAAAATACACATCCCCTTGCAAAAGGCACCCTTCTTTTTGAGGTCTTAGAAGCAGCTTTCTTGCTTCGTCACCTCCAAAGACATCTCTTGCAAGTTGTTCTAGCTACGCAAAGAGACTGAAGGTGCGTGAATCAGAGCACTTCAACTCCCAGTGTTAGGGGTCAAAGTATGGCGTCCTAATGAAAGTTATACTTTTGTCAAATTAATGATTGCACCTTCACAAGCTAGGGGCACCCTTGCTTTTGGGGTTCCTAATGCAGCTTTCAGGCACCTTATGTATAGTCATTGGATGTAAAATTCTTCCAGTCATGCAATGAACCTATCATCCACTTAGAAGGGTTCATCATTCATCGGCAGCAGTAGTTCAAAGCGTCAGATGGAAATTTGAAGAAATGGTCGTTTGTAGACCTTACATCAATTTAGTCAAAGGTATCTAATTTTTTGAGGTGTCAAATGTTGATTTTAGCAGTTGCAACTCCCAATAGACATTTCATCCTTGCTCTACAGGATTCATAATGGATATCTCAACTCAGTCATAGCCTCACTCAATCACTTAGAAATCAGAACTCAACAGGGGCAAGTGTAACTTTCAATGAGCTATAAAGTAGGAAGTTAGCGAAAAATCTCAAACTTTTGCAAATGGACGCCTAGAGAGTTAATTTTTGACTTTCTGGAATTATTATGCAAATATTATTGCTAATTTATTAGAAAAAATATTAAATTCAACTTTTTGGATGCAAGCATTAAAATGGCAGTTTTCTTCAATATTTCAATATTGGCGCCCTTTGTAATATTAAATTGAAAATTCACAGTTAAAAAGAATTGAATATTTTAATATTATTTTATTTTCGGGACTTCGAGTCAGTCTCAGTTGAATTGGAGGGGGTCGAATTAGACAACTTTATTCAAATTCAGGGTTTTAAATCTTGCAGTCATGCTTTTATGGTGTGCTTTCTAGAAAAGTTGTCAAAATATAGCCATGTTCACAGTCAATAGGCAATTTTTTCAGAATGTAATACACTCAGATTGAATTCAAGACCAAGTCAGTCTTGACTCATGATTTCATCAGGATAGTTGATATGAATCTACATAAGGTGCTTCCAGAAGCAATCTTGGATCCAATCAAGATAAAAGATTCGATACTTTAAAACATGGGTAAATGCACCAATCTGTGACATATTTTAGGTGTCAAATTGTAAAAATTCACAAAAAAAGGCTGAAATTGGCCATTTTGTGCACACAAAATTTGGCGTGCGCCAAATTGAAAAGAAAAATAAAAGCACAAAACGTATTTCAAACCCTCATTTGTCTTCAACCTATGGCTTGGCTTGGAGGATTGGAGGTCTGTAACTCACACTTTCCAAATATCATCCATTATTTGCATCGTTAGTTTGCTATCTTTCACGAGGATGCCTCCAACAGGTGGAAGATTGTGAAGAGGTATGTATTTTTATTCTATTTATTTCGAATTTGATTTAAAATATAGATTTAAATAGATTTTTATAATAAAATTTGGTTCTAATTATCAGGGAATGAATCTCCACCTTGAAACCTTGAGAATTCACAATCACCCCCTCAGGAAGAGCCTCCTATTCAAGAACAACCTGAAATTCCTCCATCAATTCATAGGCATCCTCAAGGAACACAAGAAAATGTTCTAAATCAAATTGAAAACAATAAAAGAGACATTGAACAATTAATTGGAAGATTAACTGAGCATGCCAAAACCCTCCCTTATAGGAGGGGGATTGTTGAATCATTACAGTCAATTGTATCTCATGTAGGAGAAATGAGCGAGAAAATAATTTTTTGGTCAAATAAGAGGCATGAGATGAGACAATATTATGCTAGAGGTTTGTCATATGCAGATGTTTAAAAATAAAAAAATTAGCAAATCCAACTTGTGTGCCCTATTTACAGACTCAAAAACCAACACACCTTTGGCTCATACATGTAGGAGGTTCCCCATCCATTGGTTCCACCATGAGTTAATTAAAAATAAATTTTGGGAGTGGTGGTGGATGGTATTTGACCAACCTCCATGCAATAACCATGAGGTACCACAATACTTTTTGAGGAAACTCTATTGTGAGTTTATCCTCAATAAGATGCCAAGTTATTTTGGCATCTTAGACTTTCAGGGCAGAGGTGGGGGCTCCACACATGATAGACCCGATGCACGACGTAATCCACAGTTGGCACCGAGACCCTTGGCCAGACCCATGGTGGAGCACGTTGTTATTCCTTCCATTGTTAAGGATAATGTAGAGGTGGACACGCTAGAGTCGATTGGCTTACTCACCCAGACCATTTTATAGTGTGCGAGGCCTCTAGTAAAGCATGGTGTGGAGTAGACGTGTAGGCCTCGAGCTCCACCCCACCATTGTGGCGCTTGTGGTGTAGTTTGAACGTATGATTATCAGAGTGCTCGGGATGTAGCTACACAACCTACATCAATTGTAGAGGTGATGGATTTCATAGATGATTTGCTGAATGATACATTTGATATTGACAATCAGGTAAAATTCAACAAGTTCATTTAATGTTGTTTATTAAATTATATTTTGAAATTTAAGAATAAGTAAATTGGTAGAATTTCGATTTGATGAAATTTCAGGGTCAGAGTGTTCATGAGACGTGCCCCATTACTACATACCCTTATTCATTCTCGACGTTGTGTCCACAGGTATGCAACTAGTATTAAAGATATTATTATTGCATTTGAAAAGTTGAATTTTATATTTGAATGTTTGTCTCATGACATGCTTTGGATTTCAAACAATTTCTTGTTGGACCTTCGACCTCCACACCTCACAATTCATTTCCTCAAGGACCTTACACTTAGGTAGCCTTTATTCAATAATGGTGTTGTAAAACAATGTTAGCTAGTTTTCATAATTTTGCATATACAAATCTAAAAAAATGATGATAAACAAAAACATTGCATTTGTATTCCTTGATCGTGTCACATTATCTTCTCCTAATTAACTTTTTGTTCCTTTATTCCTTCCTAATCCCATCCCATTAACATTTAATAGTTCACCCTACCATTTACTCTTTCATTTACCATTTGCAAATGTTGACATTAGATAGCCTTGGTGATGTTGGTGGCACGATGGACCACAGAGTTGCTGCAACAATAGCCAGTTCTAATCCATTGAGAGAGGTATGCAATAGATTAGTCAATTTGACATTATATTTTCTCTTTTATGGTCTATTATAGAAATTTCTCATGATACTTTTGTGTAGCTTAATTTCTATCTTGATGGTTGCTACAGGTGGTTGTCACTCTAGATCGTGGACGTGGTAATGATATAAATGTGAATGATGACTATCTATATGCGGTAAGTGATTATATTTTGTTATATGTCATTCCACAATTCAATTTCTGTGTATTAACATTTTTACATCTTATGGTATCAGTTGAAGGTCCAGAGTGAAGAGAGGAGGACTAGCGAGTGTGTTCAAAAGACCAGAGAACCAACAGTCACTCATCCAGCCAAATTTTGAAGGAAACACAGGATCTATTTCCTTCCCCTAGAGGGAAATGACTATATTAGGGTCATTTGTTGTATACCTATGTGGCATTTTGGAACATATGTTTTGTACAAGAAATATATACATGAAATTTTATGTCCATAATATGGCTCCTTTGTACTAAGCCTGTATGGATTTTTTGGATATATTCTATATACTTTTATCAATATATATCATTGTATACCTTACAACTTTTTGATTAAAAAAATCTTATGTTGCTACTGCCATTCTTGAATGATGTTATCATGCGTATTGTGTAAATCATATGCTTGAATGTTGTAGGCATGGATTTTGTTTACATCTAATGCTTAATTAATTATTGTTGATTGCTCAATAAGCTCCATCTAAAGGGTATTATGTAAATAAGCTCCATTCTTGGTGGTTTGTATCGTTTGGAATGCTTCAATTACTTGTGCCTCACTTATTCACATGTATGCTTCACTTATTCACATGTATACTTCACATATAGTGCGTTTATTCACGTGTATGATTCATGCTTCAAATGCATAGCATAAAAAATATTTTGGGGAAAAATTGACAAACCAAAAGTATAAGAGTTTTTTAAAAAGTTGGGAAAAAATCATATTTAAAAAAATGTAAAAAATCATAGAACAA
Source organism: Sequoia sempervirens (assembly GCA_007258455.2). NCBI lineage: Eukaryota > Viridiplantae > Streptophyta > Pinopsida > Cupressales > Cupressaceae > Sequoia > Sequoia sempervirens. The sequence continues at coordinate 165,374 of VDFB02168388.1, forward strand.
GAGATAAAATCTATTTATTTTGAAATTGAAAGGTATTTCCATAGCATATAGAGATATAGAGAGCAAATAAAATAAATATTTTAACTAATGAATTGTAAAAAATATTTTTTTGTAGTTTATATTCATATCGTTGATTACATTTTATTGCACATCTGTCAAATTCAAAGCATTACTTCACTCTGCATAACTAATAACTAGATGCTGATAGACAAAAAAATTTCAATTACAATATATTTTTTACAAAGTCAACCTAAGCAGTTATGTAATTACTTCACATTGCATAACTAATAAGTAGGAGCAACTGCCAATTGCATTTTGTTATCGTGGCATTCTATGAGGCCAAATTTCTTTGATGTATTTTTTTAAATAGTTCACTGCCTTGTCTATGTTACCACAATTTTCATACATGTCTACCAAAGTATTTTGTCAAACAATTCATTACCTTGTTGCTATGGCTAAAAGCATAAAAAAAGTGCTTTTGAACAAGCTATATATGCTTGGAAAACATATATCAAAAGCATAATAGCAAGCAATACTATAAACAAGGCAATGGATTGCTTGAAAAAAATGCTTGAAAGAAATGTGGTCTCATGGTGATGGAATGCCATGAAATGCAAATTGCTATGGATTTTCATGCCATTCCATCACCATGAGACCACGTTTCTTTGAGGCATTTTTTCAAACAATTCATTGCCTTGCCTATGCTACCACATTTTTTGTACATGTTTACCAAAGCATTTTATCAAACAATTCACTGCCTTGCTGATATGGCTGAAAGCCTAAAATAGGTGTGTGCAGAACAAAAGCATGCCATCTTCTGTGTATGGATAGTCCATGTACCTACATTGGAGCTTCTAAAAGAGTGTAGCTCACTCGATCCTGTTAGTGGACAACAATCCTTATATTTTGCAATGTTAGTATCATCTACTAAATGAAAAAAACTATGAACTAAAGAATTGCCTTGGTTACTTGGACCCATTGCATGATTACACCACTCGAAAATTGATCTTGCATTTGTCAACTTTACACTATCTTTGTACTTTAACTCTTCTCATGCAAGGGCTCTTTTGATACATGCACCTGCTCCATCATGCTCCCCCTTTCCATGCTCAGCCTCTAAGAAGTTCCACATATGTTGAACACCACTGATCCTATGCATCTTGCTCAACCAGTAAAACATTCTAGCATTCTTGAATTGCGATGTACAATTATCTGACCATATGATATGTTGATTGAATGATATGCCCTTGGTAGCCAGATTAGCATAGAACATATTAAAGCAACCTTGCACAAACTTGGTAGAATGTGTGAGATCATCACTGATGTAAAAGTGATACTCCCTCAATACTTTCCTGTTATCCTTTGTACTATCATTTGCATTAATGAATGCTATATGTAAAAATATAGCAACTTGTGTGGAGTTCTAGTATTGTGAGTTCACGTCGTTCTGTGGCTGTAGTGTGTAGTTCTTTGCGAAGTTGACAATTGAAACAATGCTATGAAGTGGAAACGTGTCCTGGCATAACTTGAACTGTGAGCCCAACCATTGAACTCTATGTGTATGCTTTGCATACTCATAGATCACTTGATCACGAAAAATTCCCATAAATTGATATAATGGAATCTTATCACTGACCAATTCACACTTTGCTTCTTTCCCATCTTTTAGACTGTAGGCCATTGTCTTGTATTTTCCAAATTCGATAATTTTGTCTCCAATTGTGTGTGTACTAGCCATGTGTTGGAAAATTGGAAAATGTTGCATGCCACCACAATGATGACATGTGCCATCCAAAAATGACTTGTAAAAAAATTGACCATCCTCTCTTTCACATAAAATGGAAGATAAGAATTCCCTTGAGGATTTAAGTGGAGGCCTTATGTTACATTCTTGCAAAACATTTTCAGTATGCGTATCTACACATATGTGATAATAAACATCATAATGGTTAGAAAAATCAATATGTACTCTACAACAATAAGTAGTGCGTGTGTGATTTATTTTGACATAAAAAGGCTTTAGCATTTCAAAATACCTTTGACATATTTTAATTTCAGGAAACCTTTGTACAAAATTAGCAAAGAAATGGGATTGAGTGGTATCCAAATAATGCTTTGGATGTGGCTTATGGATTTTACTACCAATTCTCCTTCTTACAACATCTCTTTGATTAGGAGAGGTCCTTGTGTTATCCTTCCAATAATCTACTATTAAAGATCTCAAGCCTTGAGCAATTCTTTTATCTTTCCATGGCACTCTATCCGAGAATGCCCATAACTCATTGCTATTTGGTTCCTCCAATCTTTCACACCTTCCTTTGGCTCTCATTAGAGATGATCTACTTATTTTTACATACTTACTTGTCTTTGTAAGGTTCACCTTGTTCCTTGTTTGACTGCTTAACAGTGTTGTTGTCATCACATGTCTTATGGCACAACTATCCTTCATGCGTGAGGTAGAACCCACGCTCTCATATGCACTCATCAAGTTCTTTACAATGGAATTTTCACTTGAGTCATTCGAAACTCTCAGCCCAAGAGCCTTCATGGTGGGCCTGAATTTGAGTTGCCTCATCATTTCAACAAATAGTTGGCATCTTCCACCCTCACTTAGCTTCTAAAAAAAAACTCCATATCCTCTGTGCAACTCTTTGACATGTACATTTTGACATCTTATCAGGCATCCATTTCAAAACATTGGAATCAATATCAATAAAAAATCTAGGTTTTCTATACAAAACTCTAGGAAGATTTGTCAAATGTAAATTTGTGTCAACATTAGGAATTTCAAAAACATCGGGGATAGATCATGTACCTTCAATCGGAGGTGCAATTGATGACATACCTTGAGATTGACATGTAAATTATGTTGTACCTCCAACTTGAGATGTCGTTTGTGGAGTGACTTCAAATAGAGGTGTGTTTGCTAACGTACTTTCGAAATGCAATGTTGTTGATGGTGTGTCTTCAACTATAGGTGTGATTTTTGATGTTCTTGGAAGACCACATGTTATTGTTGGTGTGTCTTCAACTAGAGATGTGCATTGAACTTTACCTATGGTTGATTATGTGCCTCCAACTTGGGGATCCATTTGTGTCCTTCCACAAACTTTGTCCATTTTTTCCCTTTGTTTTTCCAATTGTACATCTCTTAGATTGCACATAAATTTCTGGTTGTATAGGCTGCAATTCTTTTCCTTCATGAGATGCATTTTTTGATTCTCTTCTCCTTGCATTTTTTACTGCATTTTCTTCCAGTGTTAGAGGATTTGGTCGTTTCCTTGGCATGACATTGAATGTTGCATATTCACAATCACACATAGAAAAAAAGTAAGTAATGCATTTTATGAAACATATTGATAACGCTGATTACATTGCATTTTATTGAACACACCAAAGCATTTTATGAAAGAAGGCAGTGAGTTGTTTGGATTTATCAAACATGTCTATATGCTACAACATTTTTCATACATAAATATACCAAGGAAGAACGGTAAATGGTATGAATGAATGGAAACTTGAATTAAACCAACTATGTCTTGAGTCACTTGAAATTATCTAAGTACATGATGAAGGTGAATTCTTTATGGCACAAAAAAAAAAAGAAACTTGCACATTAACATTGATGAAAGCTCTTAGGTTTTCCAAATTAGTTGAAAATAAAAGTTTTCCCACAACCATCAGTAATAATGAATTTAATGTTCAATTCTATGTGTAACAATGAAGATTAATATAATCATCAAATGAATGGTCTATAAATTGTCAAAAAAAAAAAAACTTGTGTTAAGTTGAATTTGTTTATCTAAGCATGCTGGAAATGGACTACTATAAGCAATGCAAATAGAATTCATAAGAAAATTTGTGTTAATTTGATGTCATTTATATATGTTTAAACATGAATTCATCTAAATTATGTCATGGTTTTCATTTTTTTCTTCAAAGTCATAAAAATTAAACTTTTTTACGCAACTCTTATCTAATTCAATGTTGAATTTTATGTCCAATTGTTATGATTAATAAAATCATTAAAGAAATTTAGATTATTGTCAAAAATAAACAAACATACTAAATATAAACATTTCAATATTACCAAAAATAAATATATTACCTGAGATAATGTAAAATGATGTAGAAACTTCAAAATGTCTTCATCTATGTTGTCTGCATGCAAATTGGTGGAAAAAAGGTGATGGATCAAGCATAGATTGGTACAATAGGGAGTCAAATACATAAAAAATGTGTTTCTCTATCAGATTAAGCGCTGAACCAGACAAAAGCATAAGCATGTGGGCCAGAATTATGGGGTGAACTCCTATTTTACCGTTTCAAGGTGAAAACACATTTGGTGATCACCAAATTTGGAGAGCACCAAATTTGGCGCTAGCCCAATGTGGTGCTTTGAAATGCTTTCACAATATCAATAGAAAGGTAGTGAGACTTGAGATAGAGGGAGAGGGATATGAGTGAGAGATATTAGCCCTAGTAGCGTGGTAGGGACTGAGACCTGAGAGCGATAGAGACTTGAGAGGGATAAAGAGTTATCCAGTTAGGGTGGGGAGAAAGACCTCACAATGGGAGAGGGGTTGGAGTGAAATAGATTTTTCTACCCTCTACCCTTAAAATGTAACTGTGAACCCTTAAAACCTCAACCCTATAACCCTCAAATCTCTCTCTCTCT